>JAYEVE010001223.1:0-28064 GCA_036346375.1 Guadua angustifolia
AATTTTAGTTTTTTGTTGAAATTTGTATACAAATCCAAATGTTAATTTTATTTAATTTTTATTTTGCATTATATTTATTTGGGGATTTTACTTAGTAATTAGTGTGGAAATCAAATTGCTAAATTTATTTAATTTTTTTATTTTGAATTCCATTTTTAAATTCATATACAAATTCACTTGCTAATTTTTGTTTAATTTTTATTCTAAATTATATTTATTTAGGGATATTACGTAGGAATTTATATAAAAATCAAATTACCGATTTTGTTATTTTATTTTATTTTAAATTTCAGCTCTTTCTTAATTGTACTTGACAGTGGCCGTTTCTTTAATATAGAACATTATAATTTGGATCCACCACGATCAACGGTGCAAATCTTTATCTTTTTGCTTTGATTAATGTGAGAATTTTCAGCCTTCGAGAACGAACATAGTGGCTTTTTTTGTCTTTGCTTTAATAAGATATTAGATAGATAGATAATTGGTTGAGACATGACTTAGGGTGACTTCGCTAGAAATATTAACAAGCCGATTATATGTGGTTAGCGAGCTTGTGTGAGACCCCGTTCGGTTGAACAGGAACCTCCATATGTATACAGTACTAGTCCCTGGATCAGTAGCTAGTACACACATGTTTACAACAATAATATCACAACCAACCGGGATATTTATAACTGCACTTTTGAATAATTATCTGAGAACAAATTTTACAAAGACTTAGGAATATAGAAGTAGCAACAACACTTGCATTGGAAAAACCAAAACCCAAAGTGGATTGCCCCTAACAACCCGCAGGCATCAGGCTTGGGAAACACCTAGAAGAAAAAGTCGTCATCTAAACTCCCACGATCGCATGAAAATATCGTCGCCCTGGCAAGGCTGCATCTTCATCTTCTGAGACAGCATGTAAAGCAAGAATTGAGTACATTGGTACTCAGCAAGACTTGATAACAAATGCAATTAAATAATCATGCAGGCTTAAACAAGGATAGGCTCTAGTTATTTTGCAGTTGCTAAAACAGTAAAGCATAAACTAGTATTAGATTGCAATTCGCATTTAAAACAATTGCGAAAGAATAAGTAATTTACAGAAAGTAAATACAGTTGCACAACTAGTCTACCCGACTGACAGCCATACATGTCGATTCCTTTGGACATAAAACAGTAGCTAAAACTAGTTTCAAACCGAAACTTCATTTTTCTGGAAATAACAAAGTCTAACATTGGAATGACTTCACCAAGTGCCCATGATCATGGGCGCTAATTAATTAGATTTTATACTCTGCAGAGTTGTACAGCTTTACCCACAAGGAATGATCCACCCTTTTTGCAAGGCCATTCGACACACTTCCTTTGGTGTGCTAAAAGCGATCATACATAGCCGTTACATTATTCAGACATGACTTTGATCCGGCCGGACGTTAACCCCGCCAGAGAACCGTAAACACACACCCAAGCCGTGGATCCACTTTCAAGACACCAACACAACGTTTACGGACACGGTAGGCGTACACCGCTGTAACCGACCCAGCAATTACCCATACGAATCGTATGGAAGCCCTCACAAGCAAACCAATCGAATGCTTCCGCTAGCTCCCGCCTACCAATGAGCAAAGCCATGTCTAAACAACAATAAGCTATGGCCGTCCCATACGGACCTCGTGGTTGTACGAAATTCTTGGATCAATAGCGCCCCATTGCTCGGTCCTTAAGCGACATGGGCGACACTTCACCCTACACTACGTGCGGTTCCTTTTTGCACTACCGGCTAGTGCCAATAGTCGCCCACATCCAAATCATAGTTTTAGTTGGAGTTTTTAGTAAACTAATAGCAACCTTTTCAAATGGCAGTTGGTTGAATAAACAGTTCGAAACTGAATCATTTTAGCGTTAAGCATGGCTAAGCAGATATTATATCTAACGGTTATAATCACAGTGACATTAGTTTATGTCTAACCCATACATATGGTTACAAGGTTCACATGTCATAGAGATTAAAGGAAAACCATATTACACAGGGATAACTATTGTTCTACCCAATATAGCTGTTTTTACGGAGAATTACTCGTATGCATAATACAGTTGCAAAAACAACATATCGTAAGTGAATTATTGGGTTCAACATGATCAAGGGGTTGCTTGCCTTGCTCAGCACTGTCAATCTCAAACTCAGGATCAGCTTCAGGATCTTCCTCCTCAACGGGCTCATCAACGCGTCTACGCCGCAAGACAAGGCAGCGACAATTAGCAACTAAAATGGGAAAAAAGAAAGTAGATAGCAAGAATAAATAAAATTGAACACATAAAACAGGGTTGCTTAATTGTTTTCATTATTTTTATTTTATGAATTCAAGATGCAAAGATTGTGATTTCTTTTATTTATATTCTTCGAATTCAAGATGCTAAAATAGATTAAATTATAATGATTTAATCAATTCAGGCCTAATCAGATTCTTACCCCTTGTTAATAGATTCAGATTCAAAGCAACATTTTATTAAGAGTTTAATTACTAAAAGAGCATCTCCCATTGCTATTATATATATATGAACTTTCGTATATATATATTGTAGCATATGTGTGAGTATGCATATAGGGGCATGCATGAATAACTAAAGTTTTCATCTAAGTTTTAATGCCTACACAGATTTAACTCAAGTTGCATTTTATAACTTCTGATCATATAACATTACTATTTTACTAAAGCCCTTATTTACTTTAATCTTTATATGTGTATATATATATATAACATGTTCATTTAAAGATTCATTATACTAATGGAGAAACTTAACTTGAACATCATTATTTTACATTTTTGAGCTATTGACAGCATCAAGATTCCATATAAATTCGTTATTCTTTATTTTGCCTAAGGTAAAAATCACTAATTACTTATGGCATAAAACTTCCTTCCTGTATTTCATTTATTTAAAATCATACAGTGACTAAACTAGAAATATTTTTGCATATTCTAATTCTACTAGATTTTACACGAATTTACAAATTTGTTTCATCTAAATTGGACTTCCAGATCAAAAGATATTCAATACTTAAATCTATTCGGATACAAAATCCCCTCAAAATCAAAACCTTCCAAAATCGGAAAATGCGCTTTTGCTTAAGGAAACGCGCTTTCCCTTTTCGGCAAAAACCGATTCAATCTCTGTCGCTGGGACCCGAGTGTCAGTGAGTGAAACAGGGGAGTGTGCTCACGGCCTCGCCGCCGGCGAACGGTGGCCGGAACGGCGAAACGGCCGGCACCTAGAGCATCAGCACGACGAGGCGAACACGTTGGTGGCGGTTTGGTGGTTCGGAACGGCCGCAACGAGGTCGCTTACACGACGCTGCGGCCGCCCGAGACTCGTGAAAACCCTACTCCGTGACCCATTGGTTCGGGCGAAGGTTGGGTGAGCATCAGTGGGGTGAGGGGTTCCGATTTTACCTGAGAACGGCGCCGGAGACGAAGCCGAATGGCCTGCCCACGGTGCACCTGAGATGGGGAAGATGACCGGCGAAACACGGCAACTGCAGGCAGAAGGACCCGAATTGAAGCTCGGTTAGTGCACTAGGTGGTAGGGCGAAACTTTGGGCGGAGTTGATTCCAAGGATTACCTCTTGCTCGGCTTGTTTGGCGTTTCCCCCCTTTCCCTGGCTCCCTACGGCAATGGCGAAGAAGAACAGAGGAACTGGGAGCCCTCTGGCGAAAGGAAAGGGGAAAGGATACTAGTGTGGCTGTGGAATGGTTTTGTAGTGAGCTTGAGCGATGCTGTTGAAGTTGGACGCGCGTTGGCAATCGGCATTCTTCGGTTCGGAAGGACGGGAAGTTGGCGGGAGAGAGAAATGGCGGCTTCGGTCTCAAGACCGTGGCTGAGCCGTCTTGGTGATGAGGAAGATGACGCCGAGGAGTGACCGAGCGAAGATCGGTTCGATGCATCGGCATGGGCAAGCGTCCTTGCTTGAGAGAATTGATTGCCTCACACCGGTGGACGAACAAGCCGGGAAGAAAGGCACAGCAAGTGGGGCTGGGGCCCTTGTCATCTTGTTGAGGACACCTGACTGGCGCGCCATATGAGCAGGCAGGAAGGATTCGGCCTGGTCGTGGCTGGTTAAAAAGGAACAGAGTGGTTGAGCACCGTTTTCTCCCTCTCTCTCTGATTTTCATTAGTGGTCAAATGGAGGTAGAAACTGGTAAAAATTTTGACTGAGATCTCCAACAGTATTTACCCCTCTGGTAAAAATTTGGGATTAAATTAAGCTACTGAGAATTTTTAAATATTCTATCAATGATGGCTATTTAAATTTCTAGTTTCTGACTTCAATTTTTATTTAAGTTCAAATGAATTCCATTATTTTTATATTTTGTTTTTCTAGTGGATTTGAGCTAAAGATATTTATGTAAAATTTTCAGCTCAATTACTCAAGTCATTATTTAATTAAAATTCTGACACTGAAATTTCCATCTTTCTAAGTTTTCTGTTTTCGAATTTTATTAAATCTCAAACCAGCTTATTATTTTATTATATTTTTACTGAGTGCAGATATGGTAATGATATTTTCATAGAAATTTTCTCAACTCCATTTGTTGTTCCAATATTTTGCACCAATTCTGGCAATGCATGATTTGGGAATAAAAATTGCTGTTCTATTTTTCTTCCTCATTTTCTTATGTGAAGATTTCATGTGGTAATTAAAATGGCTTATTTACATGTTCAGGATTATTCCAGCAAATTTTCCAAATTTTTGCTTTTCACTTCATAGCCTTTTCTTCTTTGCATTCTTTATTTGATTTTCTTGCAACTCAAAGCACAAAAAGAATTCAATAAACTCCAAATAAAATCAAAGACATTCTGAACAAGCTGAAAATATTCACATTCGAATTTAAATACTATGTTTTACTGTTCCTAAATTTCTGGGCTGTTATAGCTTGATAGCAGAGCTACTTGGGGTTATACCCACCATTGTAAAATAATAATAATAATAATAAAAAAGCCTGTGCGAGCTGCAAACCATACATGTGTCAGCAACCCTAGATGATCGATCAACCATCACTACAGTGGATCGGGTATGCACAAGCGGTTCGAAACCGCTTTCAGAAGCTGTTTTAGAACCGCTTGTAAGCAACCGCGAGTGATACCCCGTCGGGTATCACAAGCGGTTCCCCGAACCGCTTCTGGTTGGACACTTTCACAAGCGGTTGGTGTTATCAACCGCTTGTGGAGAGGCTCTCTCCAAAAGCGGTTGGTATTACGAACCGCTTGTGGAGAGGCTCTCTCCACAAGCGGTTGTAGTTACCAACCGCTTGTGAAGAGGCTGACAGCACGGCGTTTTGATTATATTCAATATAGAATATGTTTTCAGAGGGGTTTTTGATATAGATTTTGACAATTAAAATAAATAGAACTACAGGAGTTTTTTTGACACAATAATTAAATATATATTATTCGTGCGTACTCATTCAGATAATTACAGGTTCATTTACAGAAATATACGAACTTAATAGACTAAAAAATGAATAAGTTGATGAACACATGAAATAATAAGCCACTTTTACGAGTTTCAAAGAATAAAAGGGTGAATCTTGAGCTCATTTATTGCGTGCGTCGCTCTTTGTGCCCTTAAGTCGGCGTTGATGTCGTTCACTGTCCTTATTTCAGGACAAGGTCTCCAACCATTTGTGTGGAACTACGCCCTTGGTGGATACAATCTTGTCGACAATAAAAGCGATGAGTTGTTCTTGGATTCTTTGTAACCGGTCTTGGCGGGATCACGCCTTGCTCATCGATGTTGGGTGACAAAGTGGGAAGTAAATAAATCTCTGGACATGTAATTAAAGTGTAATTAAGTACTAAGAAATTGACATGTTCACACTACCTCGGCGTTGGTTGTCGGCACATCACCGTGGGTAATACTTTGCATATAGTGGCACACATAATAGCCACATAACTTGTTTCCTTACATGCGTAAGTAGAACTGCGATGAAATTTGAAAAAACAATTATTATTGGGATGAAAAAGCATTACGGCATATTAATATTCTTTATCGTACTCGAGTGCTTATTTGTACATCAAATTCGTTCTCGAAATCTCCTTGTTGCTTCTTTCGGAACCTTGCGAATGCCCTGTGTGATGCGTTATTATGAGTAGTAATTATCAGAGTTGGAATTAGCAAGGTATTTCAATATATATAATAAGGAATTAAAACTATTGTGTATATATATGTGCTATATACCTGTTTAGGGTGTCAATGATATATTGATAGTTTTCCACAGGAGTCCTTTTGAGTCTTGAACAATGATCCGATCGCTATCAAGCTTGATGACAAGAAGGATCGATGAAACCTATTCATATATTGCAACATATATGTAACTAGCTAGTAGTATTATCAATGCCTTGAAAAATATAAGAACGAGAGGTTGTATATATACGTACGCGAAGTTGAAGGGTAGAAGTATATACGGTTTGTAGTCTTTGTCCCAAGAATGCATCGAGAATGTAATCTTCAACAGCCTTTCGGCCATGGGTCAATCCAAAGGCGTGCTCGTTAACAATCTCTGGGTCGATGAAGCCCACGTTGAAGATTTTCTCTTTTCTACATCGTTGTATCTCCATTCTACATAGAAAAGGTATAAGTTTAAGAGTTGCAATTTTATTGTTCGAGGAAGCACACGGTAAAGGTATGAGCTTGACACTTACGGGCACCGGCTGACTCATGAGAGACACGTTGATGGAGTCGACATGGTAAATATTATACAAGTCCTCGAATTGAGCCATATCTTTGTTGTCCCGCGATAAAATCATCTTCTTTGAAGCGGAGGAACATCGTTCTTCCTTGGCGGACTCTGTCATGTACCATTAAGTGAAATTGCCGCATCTTGGTTGGCGAGATCCTTTATCTCATTAGGGTCAATCAACTCCGGCCCAACCGATATTGCCATTTGACCTTTGCCATTGGGAGATCATCTGTTAATCCAAGAGCTGCATTTGCAGGCGGAGTCTGCACCCTTCATAAATTTCTCGAGATTCTCTGATCTTGGTCTCTCTTGTTCTTTGCCGCGCCGCATGACCACGTTTATTCTTATGTAGCCTTCATTATTGTCCGTTCATAGTTGGATGGCACAGGCAGTGGCTTTGCACGGCATGTCGCGAAGTGTTCCGTCGCTTTTGGATCAATTGGTACCTTCTTTGGCTCTGGCTTCTTTTTTGCGAAGTGTGCAGCCAATTCTGCTTTCCTGACCGCGTCACTCTCCTCCTTAGTCATATCATATGGCCTCTTTGGAGGTTCCTTTGTCTTTGTTGATCGGCTGGAGGAGGCCTTCTTGGGAGCGGGTGGAGGAGCCTTTCTGCTATCGAGCTTCTTCCTTGGAGGAGATGGTGGAGGCGTGGTTTTCCTGGGGGGGTTCGTTTTTGTTTGAGATGGTGGTGGCGGAGTAGGGCTTCTGCGTGGAGCGGGTGGTGGAGGCGTGCTCTCTTTTTCTTGGCGAGGCATTGCGTGGAGGTGACGTTGGAGGCGTGGGTTGCCGTGGTGGAGATGACACCTCCACACCATCTGGAAATATGATGTACCGTTTGCGCTAGAGGATGATACTGTGGAGGGCCTGTCCAAGCTTGGTCACGCCGTCGCCTCCAGCAATATCGAGGTTAAGTTCGTCAAATCCGCTCAGCACCTCCTCCACCGCGACCTTCGAGTAACCCGGGGGTATCTCGTTGCAGTGGAACGTCTGGCCCTGCTCCACCGGAAATGCCATGCCGTAAGCCACCTTGATGGAGAGGTTACGCGCATCAACGTGTAGCTCACACTGGCGGCGAACCCTTATGTCATCCACGGGGTAACGGGCTAGCAAGTTCTCCGCTTCAGGGGCCCCGGTGGACGAGCAACTACTCCGCCGCGCGGAGGGGCTGATCACGACGTCCGGCTGATTGCTCGGACCTTGTCCCTGAAGGTTGCTGAGGGCAATTTGTACTTGTTGCGCAATTATGTCGCCGATGCTAGCCTGGGTTGCTCTCGGCTCTTGTTCCAATTGGTACACTTTATATGATTCTCTTGTTTTGCTTCTCTGTCGGCTCTTATACGTATCCGCATCCTTGGCGAAACCGTACTTCCACGGCGTATGCTTGCCCATACCTCGTGTTCGTCCCGGATGCTCAGGGTTTTGAAGGGCATGTGTTAGCATGTCATGCTCCTGTCGCATGCGAACGTACTGCACGAGGCGCTTTCGGCGGCTTGTACAATCCTTTGACCAGGCTCTTGCACTCCTGGTGCCATCACCAAGCTGCCGTCATCTGAAAGGCTCCCCCCGTGACCCATAAACCAATTCTTGGCGCTCATCCCTAAAGTGGTAGCGGTGTGACGTCATTCGCCATTAATTCTTCTTCCGCTTCTCCCATTTGATGCAGTCTTGAGGTAACCACGGTGCCAAGATGGTGGTGGTATTTCTTCTTACGTGAATTGGCCTTGTTCTTGACTCATGATGCGGCCTTGGTGACGGCTTGTACTCCTCGAATGCTTCCGGTGATCCGCTAGCTTAGGAAATTGGTTGAAGTCGGGTCTTTCTCCTTCGGACATACTTGCGGTGAGAGACGTCTTCCACGCTGAAACATTGTTGCCATCTTCTTGAGTGAATTTCTTGGCCTTGTCTTGGACCCTTGAGAAATGTGAAATTTTCCTTAATATCATGCGAGCGGGTCCTTGGTAACTTGAGGAACTTGGCCCATTTTACGATGCTAATTGCGGCGTGATCCCTCACGTGATAACATAGCGTTGTTGTGCGGCCCAAGCTGCTGAAAGAGGGGCCACCGGCAACCCTTCGTTGTTAACGTCCGTAAACACGTGCTTTGTGGATGGCTTCTTGTTAGGTCACCGATGCTTGGGTTGGTTGCTCGATGTACGGGGCTTGAAATACACAAACATATGTATAAACGTGCTAGAGTGTATTATATTAATGAATTGCGATTAATTAACATGTCCACGGGGATTATATTCTTCTGGCTATACCTCATCCTCGCCGGAACCAGTGTTCACCGAACCGATGGCTCGGCGTCAATGCCTTCATCATTTGCGGCCTCAACGGCCTCACCGGAACCCGGTGGCTCAGCGTCAGCGGCCTCACCGGAACCAACATTAGCCTCAGCGACATCGGCGCTACCCGCAGCGATGGAGTCCAGCAAGAACTGTTCTCCCGCATCGAAAGTAGGGTCACCACGTCCTGGTTGCTCCATCTATCCTAATTCCGAAAAAATGTTGACATAAACATCCATATTACAGATTACAACACAAGCATATTGTAATAAATTTGACATTTCACATATACTTACACATTTCACATGATATATATACAATTTGACATTTCACATATACTTACACATTTCACATATACTTATACAATTGACAATTCACATATTATTGCTTATTTGCTCAATAAAAAAATAATGAATCACACGGTTTCCACACTGCATGCCATCATTTCCAAAAAAAGAAAAAAGGTTATAAATCCACAACTAGAATGTTAGTAGTGTATTACACCAAAAGAAAGCAAAGCGATCATTCCATGTCAACTAAGCAATAATATTCTAAAGAATATATGAGTTGGGCCCCTGTCTCTTGCAATAATATTCTAAAAATATATGAGTTGGGCCCTGTCTCTTGGGCTTTGCCCTTCTTGTGCAAGTTCAGCAACATTATGTCATTCATATAATGAATCATGACTAATACATGATTAAGAAACACATAACACCTAAAAGCGACATAGATCACTGCACCAAACTTGCGGCATAACGCTGGAGGCAGAACATAAACACCAAAGCGCTTTTAAGCCCTTTGTACCTATAACCTTCAAGCGTTTAGAACTTTTTGGTGCTAGCTCAATAGACGACTTGGTATATACCTTCTAAGAATAGTATATTAAAATTCTCTCATATTATATAACATACGGGTCTTAATTAACAAAATCGGGAAAGAACCAATGACAATAATGCATATATATAAATGAAACATCAATGAAGACTTAACAAAGTGAAGTATCCGATCTGAATGGGACCCGAATTAGGTAAAAGGTCTTGGTGAAGAAATTAACAAGTAGTGCATGGCGATTGCACGTCTCTCTTCCCCCTCCTCCGCCACTTAATTTCTTCCCAGAACAGCAAGCTCGAGACCGGATTTCGCTCAGACCACGGCACCAGCCCTTCTTCCTCCTCCCTCCTTCTTGCTCCAAACCTGGCGCCCATCCTAGCGAACCACTCCTCGGGCATTTCACGAACACCTTGAGGCAGTGGGATTAGAGAGGAGGAGGAGGGCGTCTTGCTATACCTCGGTCCTCGAGGTGGAATGGTGGGGCGGCGTCGGCGGTGGCGAGGAGACGATGGCGAGGTGGCGGAGGAGGCTACGGCGAGGTGGCGTCGGCGAGGTGGCTGAGGAGGCGGCGACGAGGTCTGAGAGCGCGCGGGGACTTAGAAAATTTTTGGTCTGAGAGCGGGGACTTGGAAAATTTGGTCTGTTGGCGTACTTATACCGTCACCTCTACAAGCGGTTGGTAGTAAAAACCGCTTGTGGAAGGGCTTTTACAAGCGGTTGGTATTACCAACCGCTTGTAGTAGTGCGACTTGTACAAGCGGTTGGTTTTACCAACTGCTTGTAAATGTGCCTGACAAAAAAGAATGGCTAGGGGGCGCGAGCGGGACTCGAACCCTCGCGGGCTCGCGAGGCCGCACTCAAGCACCACACGCTAGCCAGGGGGGAGGAAGAGATCTTGTCAACCTGTAAGGGCACCATATTTTTTTGAATATTAGCTCGGAAACACTACTACAAGTGGTTTTTACTACCAACTGCTTGTAAAAGCCCTTCCACAAGCGGTTTTTATTACCAACCGCTTGTGGATGTGAGTTCGGTTTTTACTACACAATTATTGGATTGAACTCAGACTTTTGCTACACAATTATTGGTCTTGTTTTTTACTACACAATTATTGGTCTTCCACAGTTGGTTACAAAATCTAAAAAATTCATAATAAAATATCAGAATTTTTAGAATCTGAAAAATATCAGAATAAATCTGAAAAATTCATAATAAAATATCAGAATATCTGAAAAATTCATAACAAAAGGTAGAATGCCTTCCACAAGCACTAGGCGTATGAAGGCAGAGAGAGTGAGTAGGAGACTAGGCGTATGAAGGCAGAGAGAGTGAGTAGGAGACTACGCGTAGTACTGCACGATTTACTAGTACAAAAAGAAAGTGAACATCATTGCCACTTGCCATCATACAAAGGAGCATTAGTTCCTTATGAATGTTTCATCTGATGAGTGGTACACATACATAGTTCATCTGATGAGTGGTACATCTCAAGTAGTCACATACTTTGTCTTTACAAGTGTTCCTTCATTATGATCGCGACATATGAAAGGAGCATCCACGTCTGTGTCATTGAGGAGGCTTATGTCGACATCCACAATGAAAGGAGGAGCTCGTCGGCCGACTATACTCTTCCTCGTCTGTGGCGTCCTCAACTCCAACAATCCTTCGTTTGCCTTGGAGAACCACGTGTCGCTTTGGCTTACTACTACAATCTTTACGCTTGTCATACGCTTCTTAGGTTTGCTTGACATGTCCATTACGTAGAAGACCTATCTCACATCATTCGCGAGGATGAGCGGTTCGCGCAGAGGCGACTTGCGTGAGGTCCACGATTGTCATACGTATTTGTCGACCTTCACGCCGCTTGAAGTCGGTTTGACCCATTGGCACTTAAATAGAGGGACCTTCAAAGGTCCATAGTCGAACTCCCATATCTCTTCTATAAAACCATAATATGTATCCACCTTGCCTTTGTTGTCTTGGCATCTATACGGACACCGCTATTACGGTTGGTGCTCTTGTTATCACAGGATCCGGTGTAGAATGTGTAACCATTTATCTCGTACCCCTTGAATGTCACGATTTCACTAGATGGTCCCGAGCCAAGCGTTACAAGCTGTTCATTATCGGCCCTTTCAAAGGGATGTATACGTAACCAAGCGCACGAAAGAATCCATGTGCTTGATGTTATCAATCCTCGGACCTCCAGGAAATCACGGCGTAGAATACTCTTGTGCTCATGGACATACGGGGCCACTCTGATTGATTGTTTCAAGACCGTGAAATGTGCTTGCTTAAATGTAAGAAGATCATTGCATGCAATTGCTTTCCTTCCTAGTGTCCCTTTTCCCGTAGCCTCCCCTCATGGCGTGATATAGGGGCGCCGATCGGGTTTAGATCATTAATGTAATCCACACAAAACTCAATCACCTCCTCGTCCCATAGCCCTCGACAATGCATCCTTCCGGACGAGAGCGATTCTGGACATACTTCTTTAGCACACTCATGTACCTCTCGAAAGGGAACATGTTGTGCGGATACTGGTCGAGAATACCTATCTCTTTGACAAGGTGAGCAGTGAGATGAACCATAATATCAAAGAATGCAGGAGGAAAGATCATCTCAAGACTAACCACACTTTGTACCACGTCATCCTGCGGCTTACTTAGTTTATCCGGGTCGATGACCTTCGTGAAACAGCGTTGAAAAAAGAACACTGACTTTGTGATTGTCCCCGTACCCACTCGGGCGGTATGCCTCTCCACGACCCTTGGGAGCAAGCTGTGTCATAAACATAAAGACAGTCATGGGATTTCATGTGTGCGATTTTATTCTCTTTCGTGTTTATGAGTCTCTTTACATTGGAGGAGTATCAGGAAGGACCTTCACTTTGTTAGGGAACTCTATCATGCTTTTTTCTCTTCTTTGCTTAGAGTGTAGCTCGCAGGATGTAGGTAATGTTGTCCTTTCCCTCTTTTTTTGGGATGTAGGTCGTTCCTCGGTTCCAAGAGCTTAAGGTCCTTAGAGCTTGCGGTGTATCTTTCGATTTTCCGTACATATCTATGTAGCCTAGTAGGTTCAAGCAGACATTCTTCGTGATGTGCATGAAGTCAAGTGAGTGACGAACCTCCATGACTTCCCAATAAGGCAAGTCCCAAAATATTGACTTCTTCTTCCACATGGGTGCCTGACCATTCTCATTCTGCACATGTTTGCTTCCAGGACCCTTTCCAAATACTACTTTCAAATCCTTTACCATAGCAAACACACGTGTCCCACTACGATGTTGAGGCCTTGCACAAAGGTGCAGTTGCCGTTAAATTTCTGCATTTCTTCATAGCGGGTGACTCGTAGGAAGAAACCTCTGATGACCCATGTACACAACCTTCCGAGAGTTTTTCAGGTACATGCCGTCCGTTTCATCTAAGCACTTGCATGCGAGCTCTATATCCTTTGTGATTAGGTAGGACGGAGTTCTGAGAAGCAAGCGATCGTTGATTGTTACAAATAACAATGCACGAGGGTGAAATACTCCCTTTGTACTCATCCCATACCCTTGCACCATCGTCCCTAGCGTCACAAGATCTTCAACCAATGGTTTCAGATAGACATCGATGTCATTTCAGGTTGCTTGGGGCCTTGGATCAACAACGACATCATGATGTACTTTCGCTTCATGCACTGACCATGGAGGAATGTTATAGATACATAGTGTAACAGGCCGGTGCTATGGTGCTGCTCAATTCTCGAAAGGATTCATCCCAACGGTGCTCAACCCAAACCTTATGTTTCTCACCTCATCTGCGAAGTCAAGATGCGTCCGGTCGACTTTCCTCCTTGTGAGCCATCTGCGGGGTGTCTAAGCATCCGTCGTCCTTACGCTCTTCTTTGTGCCAACGCATCATCTGGGCATGCGCTTTGTTAGCAAGCAGAGCGTTTCAATCGGGGATCGAAGGAAATACCACAACACTTTAGCTGGAGGTCTCTTCTTCTTCGCTCCCTATCTATTTCACTGGATCGTCACGCTTCACCTTATACCGTGATTCTTTGCACTGCTTGGACAAACATCCAAATCGGCATACTCATTACGATCTGAGGATACAATCATTAGGACATGCGTGTATCTTACGTACTTCCAATCCCAAAGGATGACGACTTGCTTGGCTTCATATGTAGATTCGGGAAGAGTGTTATCTTTCGGAAGCAACTTCTTTCTGAGTGATAACAACTCATTGAATCCCTTATCGACACACCATTTGTAGCCTTCCATTGCATGAGTTCGATTAGTGGTACGCGACTTTGTGTGGCCCTTACAGTTTGGGTACAAAGGAGTTACGTGGTCCTCTAACATCTTGTTGGAACTTCTCGAACTGTCTTTCATCTGTGTAGTCTCCCTCTCCGTCACACAGCATCTGGTCTAGCTCATCATCACCAAAGTCACCAAGTGTTTCTTCCACGGAACAGTATTGCGTGCCGTCTGGGATACTGTTGAATCCATGTTCCTCTTCCTCGACTTCTTCATCGTCTTCCTGCCTAATCGCCTCAACTTCGCCATGGTTGGTCCAACAGATATAGTTTGGCATGAAACCTCTCATGATCAAGTGGTTCATAACTTGCCATCGCTGGGAGTGCTCCTTCTCGTTCTTGCAATCTACACACGGACAACATATGAAGCTGCTGGAGGCAAGAATGCAACGGCCGCATCGAGAAAAGACTGCACGCCATCAATGAACTCTCTCGGCGACGGTCCGCATTGTACATCCATTGCCGATTCATCTACACCATGTTATAATTTCATTAAAAATTATAACAAATTTAGATTACAAAAATTATAACCTAACTTATAGGTACATTTAAAATCTATAGCTCACAAGCTCTTAAATCTACCTTTCTAATTATTTTTTCCTTCTTGAGTCTACAATTAATGACCATATTTTTTCTTCTCCAACAAAAAAGCTCCACCTACATCATCATACAATTAAAACATACCTTTCTAATTTTTTATCCTTTCTACCTTTGTAATTATTTTTTATCCTTCTACATTTTTTCTATTTTATTTCATACACCAATAATTACTTCCTTGCAATGTACCTAGATCTCCCCTACTTATTGTGATATTTAAGATTCTAAAAGTACAAGCACCTAGATCTACACCCTACATCTTCATACAACAACAAAAACAAGCATACAAAATAAATTTTGGGGAAGAACTCCCTACAATTTGATCATGCATGTTCTTGCCTAAAAGTTCAAGATTTCTCCACATCCATTGAAAAAATTGCAATATCTAGGTGAGAAGGATGTTGGCATGATGTCACTAACCTTGAAACACTTAATTTGGAGCTAATCACCCCCAATTAAAAATTTGGACAGCACCTCCCAAGAACAGTGCTTGGCCGGCCCTTCTCTGTTCGATCGTACCTCTGCTGCAGCCTGCAGGCTCGTGGAGGAAGAAGGGTTTAAATGGGCTGGGCGGGAGGGCTTCCAGAAGCGGTTTGAGACGAACCGCCACCGCTTCAGAGCGGTTCTTGTCTCAAACCGCGAAAATCGAAGCGGTTTGAGACAAGAACCGCCTCAGAAAGCAACATACAGAAGCGGTTCGTGTCTCAAACCGCTTCGAAGCCCTTCCGACCGTTACCTCGAACCGCTTCGTGCGAATATCTGTGAGTTCGCACAAACCGCTTATAATAGGCCGGTTGTGATGCCCAGTACTGTAGTAGTGCATATCACACATTCGCAAAGATTAACGAGGAGGAATCTTTCTGGAAGAGCATAGAAGTGGTTGAGTTGCACAGGCAAACGTGCAAAGCAAAACGAAAGTGCGTGATTCCCCACCACAGCGTTTGTGATGATAATAATGAAGTCCACGCATAGCTTAAAAGCTCATGTTCCTAGCGCCGGCATTGACAACAACAAGTATTATATATCAGGTTTCGTGTAGACACAAATCTGAACAAACATTCTGGGTATGTGGAAATTTTTCTGGCTTTGAAAACACAGCATCTATTTAATTCGGAACAGCATTGCCGTAGGTGATGGCATAACAAACGCAGATGCGGCCGGTAGGAAGCCAGCTGATTAACTTGGCGGCAGCATGATTGACATGATATATAGAGAATACAAAACATGAAGCGAAATATTTCGGTGGCTTTATCAAAAGCCCTATATTTTTCTCTTTAGGATGTAATAAGTAGTAGTGTGTTTCTAGAGAGACATAACATTAAAATATTACTGGAATTATGGTCTAGCCAGCAGTCTGCGGTGGAAACGAGGATTCTATTTTCACCTATCCCGAGGATCTACACCGTGTGTGACTTATTTAATTAGATTATATCTACGAACTGTGCGTTTAGTGAAAAAGCACGTATCTATACACCGTGAGAAGCTGTTGTGCCACCGCAAAATTTCTAATATGTGTGCGACTATAGCTCCGGTTCATATTAGCCAAATTTCCGTTATTGGATTCTGTAACACACAAGGCCTAAAACTATTGCTAGCTAGGAGCCTAGGACATATATAATCGGCACTGTGATCTAACCAACAAGCTCTCCTTAACTAGTAAAGAAATGGCTGGATACCATAATTAGCAATTCCATTGCAATCATGCATGACCGGTTCAAATCAAACATGGCCGTCAGGGATTAATGGTCCTGGACAGCGAGAAGCTCTGTTCTAGAGTTGAGTAGTTGACCGGTGCCGCCGCACAGTAACATACATATGTGCAGTGCAGGACCACGCGAAGAAGAAGGGAATTAAGCAAGCCAGGAAATCCTCCCTCAGCTCAGGCCGGCCGGCCGGCCGACGAGAGTTACACCTGCATGGCCCATGCACCCGACAAGGAATGTGTGAGAGACGTCACAGCATTGTCAAAAGTGCTGTCACGAAACCCTCCCTGTCAAGGACCCACGCCGCCGGGGTCAATCACGCACGCACGCACGAACGAGCCAGCGATTGGACTAGCGCAATCATTGTGAATCCGCTGCACCAGTTGCCAACATCACCGGTCACGGAATTGCTTTTAAATAATTCGATTTTCTGACGTTAGGATTTGTTTGAAGGCCGTCGTCTCCGTATCCATTACCAGCGAGGTCGACTTCCCCTACCACCGTCCCTGACATTGCCATCCGCAGAAAGAGAGAGTGCAATGGGGGCTAGAGTACTGGCTCTATCCATCTCGTATCCCTTTAGTCTCGTAATATTTTTTTAGTCTTTAAAATGTCGCATCCACTGTCGGCCATAAACATAACGAAGCGCAACAACACTGAGCACCTCCTTTATTTTTCTCCGACATCCAACATTTTTTTCCAAAAAGAATAGGCAGAGCGGCGTAGCGCGAGATCCCATCTAGTATATTACAATGCACACATTACTTCCGAACGTTTCAACAATTTATGCACAATGTTTCAGTGCAAATCTTTTGAATTTGGTATTAGGAATTAACCGGTTGGGCGTTAGATGTTCTTCTAGGTAAAATAAAATGTTCTACACTTTTTTGTCGATGTTTCAACACGTTCCACGCATTAAGTTGGGTGAATGACCACCATTCAAAACCGATGTTCCGATAGTTTATAGACTGTAAGATTGAGGATACCAACTAGAAGAGGTGTGTCGGTGTTTCGTAAAACCGACAAGTAAATTTGTAAGTCTAGGGGCTACGCGTTCTCGCTCCTTGAATGGTCAGACTACGGGAGTCCAAGATGTATACTGGTTCAGGCCGAATATCCCTACTTCCAGTTCGTGCGTGGTGGTTCTTTATTGCTCGGGGTGTGGTGGATTACACAGGGTTACAAACGAGGGCGAGAGGGCTGGCCTAACGCGCCTCGTCCGAGTGGGGGAGCTCGGGAGCCCGGGTGGAACTAAGGGCTCGAAGCTGTAGGAGCGTCCGAGCTGTAAGCGCTAAAGTTCGTAAGCTTGAGTGATCGATCGGGTCGGATCAGCTCGTATGTGTGGATGCGAATGCCCTTCCCTGAGGGCCCTGCCTCCCCTTATATAGACTGAAGGGGTAGGTTACACGGGAGTTTGGAAAAGAAAAGTAGGGGTACGCTACGCCTAGGTGTCCTGGTCTTCGGTCCTGGCGCCTGACAGCCTGATAGGTTACCGCTCATCCCACGCCTGGGTTGGTAGGCACAACGGGCGGTGTTCCGTTGGGAAGGTGCGCACCTGCCCTCTGTGCGCCTGTCAGATGCTGACGTCGTTTACGCTGCGCTCTGGTACCACCTCAAGAGGGAGCGCGTCTCTCCACTGTGCGTGACTGGGTGAAGAGACCGGCGCTTGACTTGGCGGCCTCTTGACTGCCTTGGGAAGGAGCCACCTGCTCCAGCATGGCTGTCGTGTCCATGGGGCAAGTGGCCAACTTGAAGTCGACCAGTGACGTGGCAGGGGTTGTTGAGTCGGAGCTTCGTTGGGGTCCCGACCTGAGGCCAAGTCGGAACGGGCGGGGCGCCTGACCTGATGCCAAGTCAGGACCTGCGGGCACGTCCGACCTGTGGTCAGGTAGGAGCCTGCGAGGGCGCCCGACCTAAGGCCAAGTTGGAGCGTCCTCTGGTGGGCCTGATCGGGGCCGGGGATCCTTCGTGGCCCAATGAAGCCTTCGGCCAGAGCTGAGCCCAAGACGGCCTATTTGGTGTTCCGGCCAATATTCAGTGATAATGCCATCTTGCTGTGGGGTACCCCCTGGTATGAGTATTCGTCAGTAGCCCCCAGGGCTGTCTAGGAATGCGTGCGCTCCTGGGTGGCCCATTTCCTTCGGCGGCGGGGACTCTTTGTAGACGTGATGACGCCTCGGCTTTCGATGCCCTCATTTATTTGAACCTGTTTGGCTTCTGCGCCTTAGGCATATAAGGGTGGTACGGTCGCAGGCATTTAGGGCAATTGCTTGCCGCACAAATTTCCTACAGCTCCGTAACACCTAGCTTCCCTTGAATCTTCAATGGCTAGGCTTATATTCAATTTCGGAGATGAAGCACCGCCGACGCCCACGGACGAGGAAGCCTTCCTCGCGGAGCTCTGGGGCGACTTCGACCTCGCCATGGCCGAATGGGTCGAGCAGGACGCCGCCACCGTCGATGCGCTGATCGAAGTCATCCCGAAGCTCGGCAAGGCGAGGGACGCCCTCATCGAGGTGGTTAGGCGTGGCGCGGTGCTTAGATTCGCACGCCGTTTTGATGGCTTGACTGTAGTGCCGCGAGTAGCAATTATATGTAACTTGCGTGCCATATAAATGCCATCGGCCTTTGTTCATTGAGAGCTTCTTTGTCCATGCGATCTTCTCAGGGACCACCTCTTAGCGTCGTGCAGCAAGGTCACTGGTTTTTAGGGGTAGCATAGGGCCGCCCCGGTCGGCTGGGTCCGACCGACTTGGTCGGTCGGCTTCACCCGGGTGCGCGCGAGCGCACCTGGTGGGTGTAGCCCCCGAGCAGGTCGGAGAGCTGGTCGGGAGGTTACTTTGGTCAGCGAAAACTAACTGCATGAGGCGAGTGGACTCGGTTGGTCGGATCATTTGGCACGCTCATTTAGTTCGGGTGGCGAGGCCCGACCAACTCAATCGGTGAGACTCGACTGGGCCCCCGAGTGGATCGGAAGGCTGCCTTGGTCGGCAGAGTCCGACCAACTCGGTCGGCCGGTCTCGACCGGGTGCACGCGAGCGCACCCGGTGGGTGTAGCCCCCGAGCCCCCAAGCGGGTCGGAGAGCTAGTTGGGGGGTTACTCTGGTCGGAGTGCTTGTTTTACGTCCTAGCTGGACGCGGCCTTAGTTGGCAGGGATGCCCAGATGCCTCAGTGAGGTTCCGGTTTCCGAGTGCTTATTTTACGTCGTAGCTGGACGCGGCCTTAGTCGGCAGGGATGCCCGAATGCCTTAGAGAGGTTTCGGTTCCCGAGTGCTTGTTTTACGCCGTAGCTGGACGCGGCCTTAGTCAGCAGGGATGCCCAAATGCCTCAGAGAGGTTCTGGTTCCCGAGTGCTCGTTTTACGTCGTAGCTGGACGCGGCCTTAGTCGGCAGGGATGCCCAAATGCCTCAGAGAGGTTCCGGTTCCTGAGTGCTCGTTTTACGTCGTAGCTGGACGCGGCCTTAGTCGGCAGGGATGCCCGAATGCCTCAGCGAGGTTCCGGTTCCCAAGTGCTCGTTTTACGTCGTAGCTGGACGCGGCCTTAGTCGGCAGGGATGCCCGAATGCCTCAGCAAGGTTCCGGTTCCCGAGCGCTCGTTTTACGTCGTAGCTGGACGCGGGCTGGTTTAACGCCGGAGCTAGGCGGGTTTGTAAGGCTGGTTTAACGCCGGAGCTGGGCGAGGCCTTAGTCGGCAGGGATGCCCAGATGCCTCAGCGAGGTTCTGGTTTCCGAGTGCTCGTTTTACGTCGTAGCTGGACGTGTTTGCAAGGCTGGTTTAACGCCGGAGCTAGGCGGAGGGCGTCCGTCCCGAGTCCTCGTCTGGCGAGGCTATTCTGCGGGGAGGCGGCCGCTATGCATCCACGTTTACGCCCGTCGCAGTGTGGGACACTGGAGAGGTGAGCGGACGCGTGTTTACCAAGCGTTGGTTTGAACATCGTGCTCGTGGAGCTACTAACGGGTTATCCGAGTGGGCCTTGGAGATCTCTCCCAGGGGGGATACTTCCGAGCGGACGATCCCTGCGCCGGGTGTCCGACCCGCTGGGGGCGACTCATAAGAAACCTTTTTTTACTCGATCCCGTATTGGACCCCGAGCCGTCCGTCGACCCGGAGCGCAGCTGGCTGCCACCCATCGATGGGTTTCGCGGGAGAGCGTGAAGTATGGTCTCGGACACGAGTTAAGGCGATTGGGTCGTCCGCCAACCCAACTCGAGGCCCGCTGGGGGCTCGCCTTGTCCTCGCCCCTCGCTCATTTTGTACTAGTCGATCCTGAATCCACTTGGTGGATTAGGGCTTTGGAACCCGCGGCCGGATCTGGTCCTAGCGCGAACTATTGAGCTCTCTCGCCACCTTGAGGCCGTTGCGGCCCGGTGGACTTTTCATACCTGTTTCGGCCCAGTCGACCCGGCCCAGAGGCAAAGATCGAGAGGTTGCAGGGCGTGTCGCTCGGGGCGGTGCCCTAGCGCCTCCTGCTGGCATTCAATGCGCGTGGAGGCAATTTAATGCGAAACGAAATGATTGGGGTCCGATGCGTCTCACCAGCGGCGCGGCGTGGTGATCTGACGGGACGTGCGACGCTTCATCCGAGACGATGTCCGCTTGACTGGCGTCCGCTCGGTCGATGCGCGTTTGACTGGTGCCTGTTCGGCGCCTATAAATTCAGCGCTAGGGGGTGCTCGGGCGAGTTCTTCGCGTTTGCTTTCCCCGTCTCCTCACCTTCTTGCCTGAGAAAAGAGAGCAAAAAGAGCCAGAGAGTGCTTCACCTTTGCGAGATGATGTGGCAATCGGGACCATTGCTCGACCATCCACCGGGACGGCAAGTTGATGGGCCTTTCGCCACCTCGGGGTCGCTGCGGCCTACTCAGGCCTTTCTTCGCCGTGATGGTGCGATCGGCCCAACCCTGGGGTCGAAACCGAGGGGCCACGATGCGCCCTGTCCGATTCGGTGTCCTTCCGCCCCCTGCCGTCCCGTCGTATTTTAATGCGCAGTGGGGGGAGTGGAAAGGACACGTCCCGTCGCGCGGGACGTGGAGTTAATGCGCGTGCGGCGCTCTGCTCGACGTGGCGCCCACTTGGACCGCTCTGCCCCGCCTCTATAAATACGGCATGGGGGGCGTGAGAGCGACCACGCCTAGCATTCCCTTGGCCTCTTCGCTGCTGTAAGGACCCGAATTCACCCATTCGAATCCACTGTGTTTTGCCGCACTAGTCCCAGGATCAAATGCTAGTGCACACAGCTTAACATCGGTAAGCATCACATCATACACAACGATAAGAATAATAAGACTTCATTTATTTAATATAACTAGTGTATGATCTTATGACCACTTACATTATTCAGCCACATGGTTAGACTGGAAGTAAACTTAGATAAATGCAGCGGAAAAATAGCAAAAGACGTAGATGTCCCATCAGCACACCACAGGCGACTGACAAGGCTTGGCCTAGTGACTCATATCCTCCTGGAAATCCTCCTCCGATACGGGCGATGATTCCTCCACTGTTGTTTGTTGTTGATGGCAAGGGTGAGTACAAAAGCACTCAACAAGTTGTGCACAGATTGCATTCCTACCATAGCTATATGCAAGCTTATTCCAAAGGAAGGATAAGGTTTATTTGCAGTAAAGCAGCATTTGTAAACACATACAATACATAGATTGAAAAGACAGTAAAACAAATAATAACAATAAATAGATTCAATGATTCTCAAGTAAGCCAAGTTTCCACCTAAGTCAAGTTCCATTTACCACATGGCATCCCGCCATCCCATCCAGTTGTCCATTTAATTAACTACCCCTTGACTGTAATTCCCGAGCATTGCTCAATACCGTGAGCACGGCTATCCGAATAGTTTGTACACTCTGCAGAGGTTATGCACTTCACCCACATGATACAACCATGCACCACACAGGCGAATGATTATAACAAAGCCTTTACAATGCATCATCTTAACCCAGTACTACCCGCTGAGGTTTCAACACTAAAGGGTTACACCACCACAACAGGGCCCCCCTCTTGCGCCATGTGAGTTTCCTCCATACACCCGGACTCACACCACCACGATAGTACTCAAGTTAAGACTTTGCAAATTATTCAGCTAGGCTGCCCCATAACAGACATGTGGTTGCATGATTGACTCAGGTCAAAGGCTCACAAGGTTAAGTCCTTAAGATTGATTAAAGCAAGACTTGCACATACCCTTAGCTCCACTGAGCCCACCCTGGCACACTTGCCCCTTCCACTTGCTTCAATCTAAAATGATTACCTCCCGGTTGGTTACCAAGCACCACGTGCTACCCACAAATCAACATCGTTGTGTGACCTCCCGCCACGACAACTCAATCTCTTTGTGTGACCACACATGACACACAAGTTATCATCATTGTTCCATATTCCATTAGTCAAAATTAATAATCAACATTTCATGTACATGTGATGACGTGGCATGACTAAGCAATTCTATTCCGTTCTAACCATCCCATGTTGATTTCATGTTTAACCAACTATAGTAATCCAACCTAAGGTGACAAGTGAATCATAGCATACAATTGACAAGGTAGGGTATAATTCAATGGGTATGCTAGATAAGTCCCAAATTAAATTGAAATCCTTTTTACACATGAAATAATATGCAATAGGTTGAAACAAAATAGCAATTTTGAAATCATGGGTGCAACATGATCAAAGCACAACTTGCCTTGGTTAAGCTCCTGGTCTTGATCTAGAAATTGCTCTTGAGTTGCTAGCTCCTCCTCCGAAGCCTCGCACAATTCAACGTCTACGCGAATCGAGAAGAAATAGCAAATAAACACCAAAACCAAAGAACAAATGAACTCAAAAATTCAAACAAAAAGCACCATCAGATAGATCTCAATTTTACAAATTTTTAGGAATTTGAATCACCTCAATCAGAGTTCGTATAAGGGAGAACGAGCCCTCGAAAAATTCAAATTCCTAAAAAATCCATAAAATTGGAAAATCAAAATATTCCGAATTATTTTTATAAAGAAAAATCCGATTTATTGCGTCGGCTGACGTCAGCATGGCGCCGGGTCAGTACGGATGACGCGTGGCATAATCTGGACCGTTCAATCCAGATCCAACGGTTGCTATATAATCCGCGACGTGGCTAAACGTCAACCACCGGATTTAGATCTAACAGTGGATCTTACCCGAGCGAAACCCTGTTGACCTAATCGACGTGGCGCATTCCTGTCCATCCGATCTTAATCCAACGGCTGAAATCTTACCCGAGGCATTCACTGTTTAATCCCGCGGCATGGACGATTCTGGTGCGTGCGATGACGATCCGACGGCTGCGGCTTCGAACGGACGACGAACGGCGGCGACGCAGTTCACCGGGTGAAAGACAACCACCCGGCGGCGTTTTGGCGTGCTCCGCGAGAAGAAAGTAGTGGAACAACCATACGATCGACAAACTTCGAATCGCGGCAAGCGGCGGAAGAATCACCGGCGGCGACGAAAACTCCTCGGCAAGACTTGACGAACTCCGGCGACGGCTAGCGCGGGCTCCAAGGCTTCTCAGCTGGCGGCGCAACAAGGAAAAGGCGCGGCTAGATCTGGCGAACTTCGGGCTGGGGTTCAAGCCCTTAAATACCCCTCGGTGTGTGCGCAAACTAGGAAAGCTTGGCGGCGACGGCGAGTTCGACTCGGAGACGGCGGCGCTGAGTTCGAATCGAAGACGACAATGATCCGCCGCACGATCTTGATCCGTCGGCTCGGGTGGAAGGAGGTTTCCAAATCGGTATGGGTTGATGATGACCGCGCGATGCAAATCCGATGGCGGCGAGCGATTAGGGTTTCATTAAATGGCGTGGCTTGAAAATGGCCGTTGGATCCCGATCCAACAGTGTACATTAATCCTTTCAGAAATCAACGGCGGCTGGGCTGAATCTCACGCGCACAGTAGTGGGCTTCGACCCGTTACTGTTCACAAGGATTTTCCGAGGTTTTCCATTTAAAATAATTCAAGAAAATGATTTGATTTATTTAAGGCACCAAAAATATCAATAAAAATTCGAGAAAAATCTCAAAAATACTTTGAGACATTCGAGACTTAAATAAAATATTTTTGGCAAAACTTTATTTTAATTTTTTTTTATACTTATTTCTTGACAAAAGACAATATATTTTAATTCAAAATAAATCTCAGAAAATCCAAATAAATCCAAAAAATTCACAAAAATCATAAAATAATATTAAATAATAAAAAGCCAAAAATTGGGATGTTACAGCTGCGTCCCTTGCATCTTGAGTACTAGATGACGGCGATGGTGATTTAATTGGAGGGTAGCAAGCGGAGGCGGTGAGACCGACGGTTCGGACCCCTGAAGTCTCGCGCCGACAAGGTCCTCGAGCCGTGGCGAGATAGGGATTACCACCTTGCGTCGCGTTCGCATTTGGAACCCTTTTCCGGAGTGAGTTTCCTTTGCTTGGCCTCAGGATGGCTTCGATTTTGTTTTGCTGACGTTGAGCTGCTTCTTGTTTCTTCCAGCGTTCCCGGTTACGGCTTGGGCACCATGCCGGCAGCGCCCGGCCCACCGCCTTTGGTGGAGGTGGGCCAGTGAGCCACTCCGATGCTTCCCGCCCGTCGGGCAACCCTCTTGTAAACGGAACTCCGGCGGATCGGCAATGAAGGCGAGCAGTTGCAAGCCTCCTTCAATGTCCGAGCCTACAACGGCCCGCCTGACAGAAGCGGGCGGCTGTGGCGCTGGCTCGGGTCCGGGCCGTTGAGGAGGAGCTTGCGAAGATGCGCGAGGAGGCGCTGGCGCAGCGGGCTCGATCCGAGGTCGCCGAGGAGGGGCTCGCCAAGACGCGCGAGGAAGCGTTGTCGCTGCGGGCTCAGGTTCAAGCTGCCGAGGAAGAGCTTGCCAAGATGCAGGAGGCGCCTTGTTACGCGCGAAATCTCTATCCATGCTCCGCCCAAATTTCGAGAGCATGGGCGGAGCTTGAGACACCAGGGTGAGTTGCCTGAGCGGCTGGGCGTACTCCGTCGGTCGCTTTCGGCCAGCGCCAGGCGCCCGCCGCCTTGGCCGACCTGCCGCGCCTTACGGCGTTACGCTTTAGGGCGGAGGTCGCCTCGATACAGCGGCGCGGTGCGTACTGGCATCGCCGCGCTAGCCGTGACTTCTTTTCGACGGCGGCGGCCGTTGCGGAATCGGCGACCCAGCCCGCGGCGGCGAAAGCGGCGGCGTGGAGACGGTGGCGGAGGCTGTGCTGGCGTCGGCATACAGGCGCGACGACGAGGACAGCCACAACTCCGTCGGCGGCGGCAGGGTTAAGGAACCTCGGCGCCCGTGTCGATTTTTGTTTTTGTTGGACGTAATGCATGTACATTATATGTTATGGATTTTGGGGACTTTGCTTGTTATTTTGCATTTCTCTCCTGTGATGAGCACTTGTCGAACGGCCATAGCCCTTAGGAACCACTGGGGTTGTTAGAGCATAGGTCGGAGCGCTAACACTTTGAGGAAAATGTGAAAATAGCAAGGGACTTTGCAGTCCAAAGACGCGTCCCTAGTCGACCATGGATCGCCCCGCACGGGCATTTCCTTTTCCCGGAAAGTGCTACTTCGCAACCGTAGCCGCTGGGGCGTAGGTCGTGGCACTTGGGTCGAAAAGGTTGCCGCCAGGGGGGTTGCGATGGCCGGTCGGGGCGCCGACTCAGACGAGCATGTGGGCGAATAGCCCCCGAGTGGCGCGTGAGGACCAGGATGTGGTCAGCGTGTGGCGCTTTGGACTCGGAGGACTTGGTGGGGACACGAGAATAAAGAAAAAGCTTTAAGGATAGAATTTCCTTAACTTCTCAATATTCCATGCGTTGGACACAATGTTGCCATCGGCATCTTTGAGTCGGAAGGTGCCAGGTCGGAGGACCTCCACGACGGTGATGAAGGACCTTCCAGCAGAAAGCTTGTGCTGTCTTTGTTGGGTGGACTCGGGCAGAACCAGGTCGCCAACGTTGAAGGACCTTCCGCGGATCTGCCGACCGTGGTAACGGCGTAGCGTTTGCTGGTAATTAGCCGATCGCAGGACGGCCACATCGCGCGCCTCGTCGAGCTGGTCGATGGCGTCTTGTTGCAATTCGAGCCCCCGAGCCTTGTCGAAGGCTTGCAGTCTCGGGGCGCCGTACTCCAGGTCGGTCGGCAGGACGGCTTCCGCACTGAACACCATGAAGAATGGTGTAAACCCGGTCGACCGGGTCGGCGTGTCGCCGACTCGAAGAGGAGGGACTCGGACAATGGCCGGCGCAAATGGCGCGTTAGTGCCGATGGTCTGCGTAAAGCGGCGTTAGTCTTGGCGATCTTTGGGAAGCGGCCCGATGTTGGCGGCGCCCGAGGTGGCGATGTTGGCGCGCGGATGGCAATCTTTGGCGCCCGCAGTGGCGGTAGCGGCGGGCGGTTGGTGCCACAACCAAGCGGTGGGTGCAGCCGCACCATGTGATATCACCGCCACCCTTGAACCCCGGTGGCGATGCGGCCCGCGTGGCGGGCCTTCTTCTATCCGGACTTGAGGTGTCGCGGGATGAGTGGCGCTTACTGTTGCCGTCGGTGGGAGGAGATCGTCACGATCGTCGAGCGTAGCGGCGGCACCGCAACAAGGCAGGTGGAAGTCCATGGCGGCGGCAACTGGCGATCCTCAAAGCGCTGCAGACCACTCCGTCGGCGGCGGCGTGCCGATGAAGGGAAGTCGTACCAGTGGAACGGCGGCATGAGCGGAAACCCGCGTTGATGCGTGGCTCATCCAGATTTCCGCGCTGGCCAAAGTTAAAAAAGCGCGGTTGGTAGAGCAACACAAAAAGGCATGAATGCAGAAAAAAAGCCAAAAATAATAGTGAACTTACGGTAGGGAAGGTGCTGGTGATGTCGTCGTCACGGTGTGTATTACCCGCAGCTAGAAGCGAATACGGCTGACGGAGGGCTAAGTCTTGGGATACAAAATCATAATAACCATCGCCTATCATCAAGCCGTCGTCCATAGCTGTTGATGCGAAGCGCCATTACCGAACTCTGCTGCGTCTCTTTGACGGGTGAGTTCAGCGATTTTTGATAACCGCGGCTACCCTGACCACGAGCATCTACTCCATTTGTCGTCGGCGTCTGACCATTAAATTCACGCCGAGCCTTCGGTTTGACACTGGAAAGGAAAGGAGATAGCGGCGGTCATATCCGGTCGAAGAAATAGCGCTCTGACTATCCGCCGTCGGAGGAGATCTGACGTGAGGAAGAAATGGCGAAAAAGTGGGAGATTTAGCATCACCCATGAACATTTCCGCAGAGGTGTGCGAAAATGGCGAAAAAAACAATGGAGTTGGGGGTGAGGTGGAGGTGATGAATCTCATAGAAATTGAGGATGGTGAGAAAAAAATCAGAAAAAGGCGGCACCAAGCCCGCCATTATGCCCCACACGAAGATGATGATCTCGTCGGAGGGGCACTGTGGCGTGGGGTCTGGCAGGAAAAAAAAGTGCCTCTCGGCACAATGGCGATGGAGTCTCCCAGGCATGTATCGGAGTCCACGGTGGGCGGGAATGGGAAAGTGACGGAAGAAGCCATGAAAGCGAAAGTGGCAAAAAGCAAGGAAAACTTAGAGCAA
>JAYEVE010001160.1:0-31501 GCA_036346375.1 Guadua angustifolia
AAGCCGGCACCTTACAGACGTGGATTTATTTACGCTCTCTACCTGGACAATCAAATACGGCTCGCTACTAAAGATAAGCACTCCGCCGATGTACTTCTACGCCGATCATTCGCGCAAGCGTAAAGCAACGAATCCAGAAGCGACGCTTACTATAGACGATTTTATCGAAGCCGTAGCGGTTTTATCTGCCACGAGAACAAATCAATCGGGAAGTACAGGTTAACATGTTGGCTTAAACCGCTCGACTTTCACGGGGTCAAGCTAGCTACTGGTCTTAGTATTGACTACGAGGAGCAGTACCGGTATTGCGGTTAGATCCATCCTTCGACCTAATGAGGTTTTACGAAAATGATATGGACTAAAGGTCTCACTATAACGCTCGGATGTGAGATAAAGCATCGTTCGTGTATGTGCTTCGCAAACCGGGTATCACGCAGGCCAGTTGGTCAAAATTGATAAAACGTTACCTGTTAAACTGACTACTAACCCAACCAGGCGCTTTGGCTGGGGTATACATCAATAGCGCGTTAGCGCTCTCAATAACATAGCCTCGTAACTGGTTGGAGTGGGGGTTAATGGAAACTTAACCCATTTGCCAACAACAATTGCCCCCTTCACTAGTCTCCATGTGTATGCGAGTAACTCCCCGTTTATTCGCTCTCACCCGTGAGCAGGCCCCTCAATGATTTGGCTGTATAATATACCCTCTTGGCTGTTAGCCACTTTATTTGTGGGTCTGGCCACTGGCCTTTCCTGGTTCAGTTTATTGTTGATTCGGCGGCCGCTAAACGTAGCTCGGTGGCTGCGCTAATCGACAACGGCACCGGGGCTGGTTCTTCTCCGGGGTGGCCATTCTACGGCCTGCTACTGGGGCTGCTCACGGTAGCCACCTGGCAGAACTTCACTCAGGCCTCCTCGCTAGCTTCTTGAAGCCGCCCAGCTGGCCGTACTCTACCGGGATCTGAGTGGCTACGCCCCCGCCAACGACAGCCCTTGCAGCAGCAACTCCGGCGCTATACCCGTCACATCGTAGAGCGCTCCTGGTCCAAGCAGCGCCAAGGCCATATTGACGATGATGAGTCGGTCGAATTTTTACGGTTACAGAAGCTGATCTAGGGTACGGACCTGATACGGTGGCCCATCAACTGATTCACCAACAGGCCCTGGAGGCCTTCAATGAACTGGCCAAACGCGTCGGCTGCGGGCGGAAGCCATCGATGGGGTGTACCGGCGGTGATCTGGTGGGTTGTGCTGGTGGGGGCGCTGGTGATGCTCATCTTCTCAGGCTTGTTTGTGATGCCCTCGTTTTGGTTTCACGGACTGCTAAGTGTTTGCTAGGGGTGATGCTGGGTCTACTTATCTTTTGATTGTGGCCCTGGACCACCCGTATTGGGGAGGTCAGCGTGGGGACCAAAGCCTATGAGCTAATATTAGACAAGGTTATGATCATGCCTAATCGGAATGGCAGAGCTCCTCGTTGACTAGCTGCTAGCCGCCTGCCGTCAGTCTTAAGACTCAGATTTGTGGCTGGTGGTGTTGGTTGCAGCCGGTCATATCACGGGTAACCTTAGTGGAGCGCCCACACCAGGTATGTCAACGACCAACTGATCAAACTAGCAAAAGCTGACTGGTTCGCTAGCTAAGGGTGGATGCATCTAGGCTAAGTAGTTGTCCTACTACCTACTTGTAGTGTGGTTATTGCTGTATAGAGCGGTCGTTCAGTAAGCTTTTTAAAACAACTCAACCTCTCCTCCTTGGCCTTTAAGACAACTCTCAACTAACTCCGCTTAATATGGCTTTGTCTCAAAAATCGCTCGCCCGCAGACAGAGTCAGGTTGCGTAAGGAGCAATGCGGCAATCTGTTGGTGAATGGATGGGACTGCGCCTGGGTTGGCGGGATCAAAGAGATTGATAGAAACAATAGCAACCAGTAAACGAAGCTCATGGGAACACTTGAATAGATACCAGACAAAGACGGCCCTGGGCTTAACGTTGCTTACGACGCGTATATGCTCTTACGAATAGGTAGGCTGGTCGCTCACGTTAGCGAAGCCAATCGAAAGTTGACAGGCTCAGTTGGCCCACTTCTCAACATAGACTCTTGGATTTGGCTACTATAGCGTTTTATTAGCAGCCTTAACCAACTGTGCCGTCAACCTCTTTAGCCACCAGTAAACTGGTGGCTCTTCCCCTCTTTGTTTTCCGACCCGCTTGGGCATTGAGCTGAGCGATGCAGCTGTTACCGCTCCAGTATGCCTGGCTACTTGCCTTCGCTATCTACTACTTGAGTGTTGAACTCGCCCTCGGTTTAGCCGAGCACCCTAGCCTGTTTTCGCTTGTAAGCTTCCCCCAAAAGTGATCGGTTGAACAGTAGAGTCTTCCTCTTAACTTTTCAGGAAAGGAAGAAAAATGAAAACAAACCGATTCAGCGAGGCCCAAATCGTGGCCATCCTTAAACAACAGCAAAGTGGTCAGACCGTTGTGCAGATTGCTCGGGAGCATGGCATTAGTGAACGACCTTCTACAATTGGAAGCAGAAGTATGGCGGAATGGAAGCTTCCGTTGAAACGGCTCAAAGATCTCGAAGACGAAAACCGACGCTTAAAGAAGATGTACGCTGAACTGAGCCTAGATCACGAAGTCATAAAGAGGCCCTCAAAAAAAGTGGTAGGGCCTGCTCAACGTCGTCAGTTAGCTCAGTGGATTGTCAACGCGAAAGCGTACAGTCAGCAGCGCGCTTGCCGCTTGGCCGGATTAAGTCGTCGAATGCTTACATATCAATCCAAACGCCAGCCGGATACTGAAGTTAACAGGCCCTTCAAACTGTTGCTCGCCGTCATCCCGGTGGGGATTCTGGCAACCGCCGCGCCTATTCGTCATCGCTTGCGTCGGCAAGGTCATCCCTACAATCACAAACGACTTTGGCGTGTTTATCGTCAATTAGGGTTGAACCTGCCTAGGCGGAGACGCAAGCGATTGCCTGATCACGTGCGGAAGCCCTTGCCAAAGGCGATGGCTGTGAACGAAGTGTGGTCTTTAGATTTTATGGCTGACGCTCTACGAGATGGCCGTCGATTCCGGACTCTCAATATCATAGACGACTATAGTCGAGAAGCCTTGGCGTAAAGTAGATTATTCGTTACCGGCGAAACGAGTTATTCGTTTTCTTGAGCAACTGATTGAAGGTTATGGAAAACCCGCCTGCTTACGCTGTGACAATGGACCTGAATTTATTAGTACGGCCCTGACGGGTGGTGTGAAGCCAAAAATCCGTTTGCATTGGATCCAACCTGGCAAACCCACCCAGAATGCTTTTATTGAGCGGTTCAACGGGAGTTTTTCGCCGGGAGGTCTTAGATGCGTATCTGTTTCGTAATTTAGCTCAGGTGCGGGAAATAGTTGAGGATTGGTTGAAGGCTTACAACACAGAACGGCCTCACCAAGCCCTTAACTTCATGACGCCACTTGAGTTCAAACAAGTGGGACAGACTCTATTCGAAACCTGATCACTTACCAGGGAATAGCCCACACGCTTCCAGCGCAAGGGGGAGTCTGCCGGCTCGACGCGGGTAGTGTGTTCAATGCCGGAGCCGGGTCTAAGAAAGCATAAGGGAATGCAAACACAAAGCCTTGATCGATGATAAATGATCAGCATTCGCAGGATAAAATAATGACCTGCTAAATAGAATTAAAAAAAAAGAGTAGGACGATTTTGAAAAAGCAGCTAACATTTATTGCCTCAAGTGCGCTGGGAGTATCGTTTGCCTTCTTGGAAAAGCTCGTTGATCTCAGCAAGAGTGTTCATGTCTGGATACTTACTTCATCATGGATTCTCTTATCTTTAGCATTGTGTGTTAATTTAATCTCACTACGTGAGTAGAAAGCTTGCAGAAAAAAGCATGGACGATTATAATAAATATTGCGATACTGAAATGGATTACAGCGATTTAGTGCTCAATATAAATAGACGCAATAATATCATAGACTGGATTAATTATTCTTCCATTATTGCATTACTTTTAGGCCTGTGTCTATTAATCACCTTCGTAACCAAAAACATCAGTCACGTGTCGAAAGATAGATCGAAACACAATCTCCGCCGAGTGAGCAGCGGGCCGAACGATACCTGTCCTCCATCGCTTCCGAAGCATAGTAAGCAAACGTCAACAATCAACCTGTTTCAACAGAGAGCAGCAATAAACCGTCTGAGGAATAATGGCCAAATTTCCCTAAAAGCGCTCCGAGATCTTAAGGATCTTCTTGAGAACGAGCATCTGACTAAAGAACATTTTGTAATCGATCCGGGACTTCCCACAGGGGGTCGAACAATTCCTACCCCCCCAGACTACCGACGCAACGTTCGCCAACCCACCCAGATAAACCAGATACCAGCAAAAAGGAAAAGGGTAGCTGAAGAAATCACAACTGCATATAGACAGGTGTAGATAACCGATGTAAATCAAGTCCCTGTCTGGACCAGTCACGTTTACTTTGCTTGAAATAATCAATTAGTAAAATGCCTGACATTCGTTTTTTCACTCAAGCTGAAATAAATTTTAAAAGCTGACAAAGTAGCCAAATCCGTTTTATTGACGGGCTATCTCTCGCCAACAGGCAAACTAGTTTTACCGACTAAGACTGTGCAGGCTATGGGCGACTTAAACGTGCTAAAGCCATAAAGATCGGTAGTCCAGCAGGAAGCGTAAACTGACCGTACTCTATCTGATCCTACAGATGAGCAGGATGCTGAAGGTTTTGCGGTAACGACTACGCCACGGGGCTGACCATTGAACTAGCCCAGATTCTGACTAGCGGTCGCGTCGACTATAAAACTGGAAAGTACAGCTTCACCTTAAAAGCCTTTTGCCTATCAGGAAGGCAAAACTGGTTACAAGCTATCGTTAACAGCTAACTTACTCAGCCCAAGGCGCCTTACATGGGTAAGCCCAGGGTCGTAAGCCCAAGGCGAAATAAACTTATTCTGCTTGCTATTTGCCAAGTTATATCTTTATGTATAGCCTGGTGAATTTTATAGTCACTCGTCCGAGCGCCGCTGTGATACATTTTCAGAGCATTGAAGATTGAGTCTCTTGTGTTTTGAGCTACATAATAAAGCTTCACTCGTTAATGAGTGAAGCTTTATTTCTCACCGGAAAAAGTTAGCGGTAATTGCCAATTCTTTTGTGAAAGCACTTGCTAGGTTTATCGTATGTTAGGCTTATTCACTACCTAGTCAAAGTTTGAAATCAATATACTAATTCTATAGTAATACAAGAAATTATTTCTGTCTCATAACTGCAAAGCCACATATTAACTAATCACCTATAGCCTTTGGGCTCGTTTTTTAATTTAGTTAGGTTGAGAACTCTATATTCTTCAAAAATAACCCTTTAAATAAAGTGAGGTGTTCGATTCGTAAATCATATGTTATATTTCCCCCGACTGCTGTTTCCATACAAAATTGATCTGCTATGTCTACTGTCAATCAGATAGTTACTCAGCGTGTACAATCGATTTCTGAAACCCGCCTGGTAACAAATCAAATTTAGTATTTTTATACTCTCAACTCCATTTTCTATATTCGATGCTCCGATTTGGGGCTGGGCTTTCAATTTATAGATACTGCTGATCAGCTGTGGGAAGAGGCAACGGACGGATTTGTGTACACTAATGAGAAGGCACTAGAAGTATCTGTAAATGACGATAATTCTTTGAACTTTTATATAAGTATGAAATGTAATGCGGCATCCAGTCCTGCTTTGAAATGTACAGCTGAGATTAGAATATTCATGCTCGATAATTCAAATAAGTTCAGCATGCTGAAAAGCGTCAATGGGTGCGCTGCCGATGTGTATTTTGGGCACAGATGTAAATAATTTTGATATTCCTATCCTGTTTTAGCTTATGCGGTATCTCTCCTTACTACTAGTCTTACTAGCCCCAGATGTTTTGGTCAGTTTGTGCAGGATGCGAGCGGAAAAAACACTCAAATTGAATGGTAATGTATTGAACATTGATATAACGGATGCCAGGCTTAGCTATTGGTATCAGCAGACTAGTATCGATCAAGTACGAATAGCCAATAAACTTCGTGCTGTCCAGCAGGAACTCGATAGTTGCAAAATTAACAGTCCTACACCAGCTCAGCAGGAAGCTATTATTCTCGCGCAGGAGAATGTAGATGCTTTTGAATAAAAGCGCCAAAACTGGGGGCTAAATCGATGCGGGGTAATCTAATCGGGTTTAGAATTTTTGCAGAGAACAGGACTGGTATTACCAACATATTCAGTGCTGGTTTTCTGGCTCCCAAAAGTGGATTCGATTTTTACTATAGGCAGATTCTACACTATCGAATCTAAAGCTGAAGAAAGCTGAGGAAACGCTTGCGTGAGTTAGGAAATAAACAGCTGGAGGTGGATAGAAGTCGTGAAGAGTTGAACTCTAGAGGACTGAGGATTCTGATTATCTCAAAAGTCAGATGAGCTGGATAAGGAAGAGGAACAAATTAAAAACTATCAATATTAGCTGGTATAAGTTGTCACGGTTAAACAGAACAGGTTTTCAAATAACGCCCTATTTGAATTTTGAATCCAGTGTGTCGAGTATACTTACAACCTCCGCCGTCGATTCACTCAAGAAATTTCTGACTTACAAAAAAATTCTATTTCATTTATTGGGACGATTGGTGCTCAAACTACCATTGGCCGATCAATGTTAGCTGGGCTTGCATTTGGTTATGCAAAAACCGATAATTTAAATGATCTAAGTGAAAGAGTTTAAGCAGACAAATACAATACCTGGAGGGAAGATTACTTATTCCGATACCAAAAAGCGTACGTTGGCGATTACCGAGAAATTTTTCTCGTATTTTGAATTTGGATCTATTGTGGCGACTGAATGGTACGGTCAAGAATGACTCATTGATATTCTTTCTGAATCCTTATGTGCGTCACAAGAATCCCGGAACTCGAATCTATCCTGTGGCAGAGACAACTGTTTCTACAACCAACATCGGTATAAGCTTGTACGTTTTTAAAAGTAAAGGCGCTTTTGTCGGTGGATTTTATACTGAGCTTCAAGATATTAATAACAATAGGTACGATAGGGCAAAAACCATTGCTGAGCGTACAAATTCCCAACAAGTTCCATCTTTTGTTGGGATAACGAACCGATTACAAATTGGGATTTTCGGTAAGATAAGTTTTAGACGGCTTGGTACTTTCAGTAATGGATTTACTAAATAATTAAAGCTGAACTTTGGTATTCAAATGCATGCTTGCCTAGCGGTATGTCTCAAAATGGATATAGTATCGTTATATTTACTGACGTGTAAATAGGGTTTTACCGTAGTGATATACTGACTGTGGGCACTATCTGCCACAGCAGGTTCGCACATGGCTCTGGGCTTTATGCTCCTGGAGTTTCAATTGTGGAATAACTTGTCTTCCCGATTGGGCAATCAGAGTTCTTCTGGTGCCCTTCTACACGATACTCTTTTAGATTTCTTCACCGTCTTGTAAATTATCTTTTGCCAGAATTGGTGAAACCTCTTCACTGATTGTTACGCCTAGTTTAGTACACTACTTTTGGGTGTTGAGCAGCTTATAGATAGTAGGGACCTTACGTCAGCGTGCTTGTAGCCCCATGATCGCTAGATCAGTGACATGTCATTAGCACCGCTAGTCTGAAATATGTGTAGTTTCGTAAGCAACCCATAGTTCTACCATAAATTCAGCCTGCATGTTACCTGTCGTTGTTATACTCACTGCAATACAAAGAAGAATATGAGGCGGTATGCGCTCATTTAGGAAAAAAGACACAAAGCCCTATGAGGGGACATACTACACAAGGGGTATATGGGATTGACCAGCCGGTCGCAGACATCGTTGTGCGTCAATGTGGTCAAACTAACGTAAACGCTGCGGGTGAAACCGAGCGGGCGATTCGCCTCTTCCAACCCGAGTATATGTTTTCGTGGGAATTGCGGGGGCGTAAGGATGTAGGATTGAGACGTAGTTTTGGTACCAAGATTTACTTTATGAGGTCCAAAGCTTACCAGCATGGGGCTAGGTATCGCCCTGATCAAGTCTCGTCGACGTATGAAATTGGTGAAAGCTGTTAAAGAGGTTATACGCCGCGGTGATTGGAAACAACATCGAAGGTCGTTCGAAACGTTTCTCTGCTTTTGCTGGTGCTATTGCGTCCGGGGAAAAACTTATTGATGACCCTACGAATGCAGTGGCGCAAGACCTGGACGTTCACTTCAACGATACACTGGCTGTTGAAATGGAAGGGTTTGGCTTTGGGAGTATCCTCCAAAACAGGAGGCCAAGCCCGACACATATTTTTGGTGTTTTTCGGGGCATTTCGGATCTGATAAATGCGCCCGCTGGGCTGTCGTCGACGCAAAGTAAACGAACTGACAATACTAAACAGTTAGCGTCTCGCACTGCCGCGGCTCTAGCGTATCGTACACTGTTCGAACACGTTAGCTTAAAAAAAAAAGCTCATCAACTTCTCGGCTAACGCTGTCGCCTACGTTTCTAACCGAGAGACTGCCAGTCTAACCGGGTGGGTAAGAGGTCATCGGTCGACAGTCCGAAGTGGTTGCCTTAAAACAGGAACTGGATCAGTTTGACAAAGTCGTTGTCGTGAACGTGTCGGCGGAATCGGAAAAACAACCTTAGCCAAATTATATGTTGATAAGTATGCAAAGGAATATAACAATGTGTTGTGGTTGAATGGGCTAGAGGAATAGAAAAGGCATTTCTTAACTACGACCTGATCAGACAGTTGAGTCTATTTCGTGAAGACATCGTATCGACTCCTAGTCAGTTATTTGAAAAGTCATTGACCGGTTGAAATCCCTACAGCCCCCTTTCAATCTGCTTGTCTTGGACAACGTAGATCGCAAACTGGAGAAAGGGTGTCTGACAAAATTCGGCTCCGACCAAACTGGAAGGTATTGCTTACGTCCCGAAGATCCTTTTCCGGGTACAGGCATTACCTACTGCACGCATTGGATGAAAAGGACTGTTTAGATCTGTTTTCACCCACTACATCAAGAGGCGCGGATACGGCGAATGAAGCGTTGGTGAAGCGTATCATCAAAGCGGTCTTCAATCATACGCTGACGCTGGAGTTGCTGGCCAAGACCACCCAAGCAAATCGGGCTTATACCCTGGAGAAATTATATACGACCCTTAAGGATGAAGGCTTGTCAGCTCAGTTAAATGTCGCTATCGAGGTACCAACTTACAATCGGTTAGAAAAGACCGTAAAACAACGATAAACGATTGTTTACAAGTCGCTTTTTCTATCGCGGAAATTGGCAACGACCCTTAAACGGGAAATTCTGACTTATCTATCAGTATTACCGCCAATACAAATTGATTACTCAGTTTTGGTAAAACTGTTTAGTGTACACCCGATAGCGAGACACGATTTCAGAATGCGCTGACTTTTCTGGTAGAGCGCGGCTGGCTGGAAGAAACCCTGGTTGAAGGTATTCATCTACTTTATATGCATCCAGTTATTCAGCTCACGTTACGAAAAAGACTGAGACCAACAGCCAGCAAGATTCCTGGCTTGCTGGCTGAGTTAACCGCTTGATCAACACAGAATCGTATGAAACCAGATCAATCGAAGAGTTACTGTTGTACACACCGTTTGTCGAAAGTGTAATCAGTATCTGCCTGCTAATGATCCGGTTGTAGCAGACTTATATGAGAACTATGCCAGTTTCAGTCGGTTATTTGGTAATCGGGAAAAAGCGTTCGAGTATGCCTGGCGGGCTTATGATTTACGGAAAAAGCAGTCGTCAGTGGACGTTTTAGCACTGGCTGCTTCGGCTAATAGCCTGGCTATTGAGTTACGTATGAGGCGTAGTACGCCGAGGCGCTATCCCTTAGCAACAAGCTATTACAGCCTTAGAAGGTCTCTCCCAACTATCACCTGATCTCATGAAGAGGTTAGCGACCTACTATCAAAATAAAGGGCAGATTCTGCATTTATCGATTTAGACCAGGCTATTGGTCTGTTAGATAAAAGCATAAGGGTGTTGGTTGAAAACCAACTCGAACATCCTCATTTAGTAGCGGCGGCCAATAACAATATTGGTCCAAGTATAATGGATAAGCGGCAACACGAAGTGGCCTTACCCTACTTACGGACGGCAGTAAACCTAGCTGAAGTCAAATGATCCCAAGGTATACCATTTCATAACAATTTGGCTAACTGCTTAATGAGAATGGGTTGTTGGCAGAAGCGCTGTCATATCAACGCCGTGTAGTCGATCAGTATGAAAAAAGCCCCGGGCAAGAAACAAACTTTCATTTAGCTATTGCCTACAAGGTACTGTCAGATATTTATCTGGAGCTGGGTGGTGACAGTAATATAAGCAATGCCTAACGTATCAACAGCAGGCCATATTCATTAAACAGAATCTTAACAATCCTGTATCTATGGCTATATCACTAACTGCGATGGCTAAGATTTACAAAACAGACTCTGTTTAAGAACCCAGCTAAAGCAATTGATTTTCAGCAGCAGGCCAATACTCTTTTTGCCCAAGCTAATAATTTCAAATTATAACAGGTCTGGAAGTTATTGGACCTGTATATTGAGCGCGACAAGCCAAATGAAGTGTCGATCGACGCACAGCAGACTTACGGAAACTTAATCAAACAGGCACTCCGCTTCTTAACCGTCGAAGAAGTAGAAGCTTTAGTGGACAAATGGCGCCGGCGCCTTACTTGGTGAGTCGAGACTGATTTATGGTTTCACAGGCATACGTCGATCGGTCTTGTTTGTAGCATGTTGATGGCACTTGGGATGCTCAAAGTAGATGGTAATCACTATGGCTGTTCAAATAGAAGTATCTGGGCCTATTATGTCAAACAGATTAACTAAACTGATGCCAGCCGGCAGGTCATTGGAGTCTGTGCCCCAGGCAAAATATGGTCAAAACCCTATACCGTCAGCCAGCTAATCGCGGCCTTTGCTGCCGGTTGACCAGTACCAGCAACTACCCACGTCACGCCAAAGCCCGTGAAGGACTGCCTGCGGAAGGGCCCCATCGACGGTGTTAGCTTCAGTCGGTTTACCCGAGCTGCCGGCTAACCGTATTTCGCCCATCCGTAAGTTTCACTTTTATCAGCAGATCGGTCAGCCCGATGTGATCGCCGATCCGTCCAACCGGGTTCCACCGGCGGCCAACGAACTGATCCTGCGGTATACCCGGCAGGCCAAAAAACTGCGGGACAACTCAAACTAACCTATACCAAAGCGCTGAACGCCTTTTTCTGTTTGTCAGCGAGCAGCAGGGACTGGCGGCTGGGCGGCCAGACCGTCGGTGATTACGTGGACCACTTGCGCCAGAACGATTACTCGCCCTTTACCATTAATCTCTACCTGTCGGCCATCAAGCAGCTGGCCAGCTGGTGCATTCAGCAGCAGGCGGACTGGGCCTGGTCGAGCACCAGCTCAACGACCTGCGCGACGTCGACAGCGTGCGGGGACGGCCGTTGAGCGACCTTTTATAAGGACAGTTTGGAATCCGTCGAGCGGGAGCAGTTTGGCCCCCCTCGCTGCCGCTGCGTGAATTGGCCATGCTGGTACTGCTCAGTGTCAGGGCCCGTACGGTCGAGCTGACCGGCTGCGCCTGAGCGATCTGGATTTCGAGCGGCAGGTGTTACAGGTATTGGGTAAAGGAAAGAGTACGCGCAAGCCCATCCGGTTTTTGCCGCCTGCCGACAGGTGTTGCAGGCGTATCTGGTCGAGGAGGGGCGGTGGCCGGTGGGTGCCGGGCAGCGCAGCGAGTTTCTGTTTCCGGATCTGCATACCAGATCCGCTACGTCGTCGATAAGCAGTTGCAGCGGTTGGGGCTGAAGCGGCAGGGCATGTCGGCCCACAGTCTGCGCCACACGGCGGGGCAGTTGCTTCTGGAAGCGGTATCAGTCTGGAACACGCAGCAACACTTACGCCACGAGACGCTGGAAACCCCCAGTTCTATACCAAAAAGCAGACCCAGAAGACCTACCTGCAACAGATGCCGGATTAACTAGCCTGTCAATTTGCATTTTAATTGTCGCAATAGTTGCGCGCTTATTGCTGCAAATGACTCGAGTCAGAGTATAATGCTCCCCAACTGGACAGGTCTGATAGCTTGAATTCTTTGGCTTAGACCTACAAAATGTAACAATGCCCAAATCAATCCGGCGCGTCCCGACGCACAATTCAAAACCAAAGTCGTCCTCGAAGCCTTCAAAGGGGTCAAGACGCTGGCCCAACTCAGCACCGAGTTTGGCATTCATGCTCAACAGATTACCGACTGGAAGCGTCAGGCACTCGTTGGGATGCCAACGCTGTTCGAGTCGGGAGCGGTCAAGCAGGGCTGGCTACAGAGCGGAGAGATCAAGCCCTCTCTTTCAACAGATTGGTCAGTTGAAAGCGGCCGCCGCGGGTCGAAAACGACTGGCTCAAAAAAAATTACGGACGAGTTAGGCACGGATCGACGGCACTTGATCGAACCTGCCTATAAGCAATTGAGCATCAGTCAGCAGTGTGATTTGCTGGGTATCGCCCGGTCGAGTTACTACTACCAGCCGTTGGGGAGTCGGCAGAAAATCTGGCCCTCATGCTTCAGATTGACAAACTCTTTACTGCCCGGCCTGAAATGGGTATTCGCCGACTACAAAGTTGGCCACTGAAGCCAACCCGGTTAATGTCAAGCGGGTTCGTCGGCTGACCAGGCTGATGGGATTGGAGGCTGTTGGTCCCAAACCTAATTTGTCGAAGCCGCAGATCGGTCATACGATCTATCCGTATTTGTTAAAGGCGTTGATATTGAACGAGTTAATCAAGTTGGTCAACCGATATTACTTATGTGCCGATGGCCAGTGGGTTCTTATCCTCTGTGCGGTCATTGACTGGTACAGCCGCTATATCTTGAGCTGGCGGCTAAGTAACACTCTACTGGCTGATTTTTGCATCGATGCGCTTGATGAAGCCTTAACCAAGTGGGAGCAGCCGGAGATTTTCAATACCGATCAGGGGTCAGTTTACCAGCTTCTCTTTGTCAATCCGTTGATAGACAGAGGGTGAAGGAAAGTATGGACTCGAAAGGCCGTGCTGGATAACATCTTCATTGAACGGTTTTGGAGAACACTTAAATACGAGCATCTTTATCTGCGTGCCTATTCAGATGGTCGCGAGCCATCAGGGTTAAGCGAGTGGTTCGAGTTCTACAATCGAGATCGCAAAACCAATCGCTTAACTATCAAACCCCGGCCATGTGGCTCGGCCGGAATAGAAGGAAAAAGGAAGGTGCAATTCTGGAGACTTCGGCTTCCAGTTCAGATTAACCTAAACCTGTCCAGGATATGGGGAGCAGTATAGGTCTAGTGGGTATCTTGTTTATTCTTTTCATAGTCTGGCTAATTGCCAACCAGCAAGGGCATAACCAGAAAACCAAAACAAGTCACTGGGGTAAAGATGGGCAACAGTTTTTCGAGCTCATTCGGCAGATGGGACTTTACGTTGAATTTGACGAAGATGAACGCATGTGGATAAGTCCTAACGAAGCTATTAATGAATCACTCTTTCAACTAGTATTTGAACATGTTGAGACTGCCTTTAACACTATTGAAGAACATTTATTTGGAGATTACGCTACGGCTGAATGGGCAATTGAAGTAGCAGAAGCATTAGAGGATGAACACATACGAACCCGTGATGCTCGTAAGCAAGTAAGGACAATATGATTACGAGCATCACAGCGCACAGAATCGGGTTCTTTAGTTTGTAATCAGAAATTTGAACGATACTGCATTGGTTCATTGGTGTTCTATTACTAAGAAGAAGGACTAGCAATTGATTAGGTTATCCCTGCTGGCGCAACAAGTGACGGTTTGAGGCCAAATGATGACCAACTTCAACTGAATATCTGTTTAATCTGTGCTTTTATGATTAGCAGTTCGTATCAAACGTCCAAAATGAGACCATATAAACTGTTTCGCTTCTTCTGGCTCACATCTCCATTGCTGAGCTAAACCATTAACGGTTGTTGATAAAGAGTCTTGCCTGCTTTTAATAGATCTGAGAAATAAATGGTGCATCTGTTTCAGTAAGTATTGAAGCTTTTGGAAGTGCTTGTACTATTTGTTGTCCATTACGGCTAGTTAACATCTTGTGATTGATTGAGAAAAAAACCAGCCGATAAAGCGACGCAATTCATCAATGCCGCCTGAATACCAGTGTAAGATAACTTGATGCTGAGTTCCGTGCAGCGCTGACAAGCTCACTAATTGTTTCGCGAGCAGCCCCTCGGCTATGCACAGTGAGAACTTTGGGATCCTGGGTTTGATCTTATTAAGTACAAAGCGAAATACAGACAGTTGCGCGTGGCGTTCGTTTGCTTTTTGACGTACCATCTAATCCAATCTCACCGATGTACTTAGCGTCTGAACACAGTTCTCCAAACATGGTTAGTTCATTGACACGTTGACTAGCTAACTCTGGATGAAGACCCAGTGCTACTCGAATATTAACAGCTTCTTTGAACAGCTTTTGATTTGGTTTCCATAAAGTTGGCGTATTAATGACGGTAATAGTTTTTATAGGTAAGGAATCTTCTTCATTAACCCCCGTGCGTATACCAGGAAAAAGGTCTAAGTGACAGTGCGTATCCACATAATAACTCATAATTAGTCCACTAAAGTGATCAGATTCAATACTTCTTCTACCTCCTCCAACCCTTTACTATATACATCAATAGATGCTTGTGGGTCTGATAAAGGCCCTGTTAAGCGAATAGCAGACGTTAGAAAATTAGGATTTGTACGAACTCGATGAAGTAAATATCGTAATGACATGGCATGCTCCCCTTCCCTGGCGTATTATTGTCGGTAGAAACGTGTAATGTTTCATTGTAAATGTCTGTACGGTAAGGGGGTGGCCATTCCGTAATTAATTTGAATCCGGTAGACCCGCCTTTTTCAAAGCGGCTCGACGAATAATACAGGGCACACACCGACCCGACGATTTCCAGGGCCTTCAAGCTTAGCGTTACGAGTAGCTGGACGGCTACAGGACATCGTGTCACACCAGCAGCAAACGTAGAATCCTTGCAATCAAGCAGCATCTCACCTTTAGTCATAAACTCAAAGGGGTTAACAATTGTGGTCTCTAGCTGTAAAGCGTTAAAGAGACGTCGCATCAAACTTAAATAGTAAGGGTGGGTCGTACGAGTGCTATAAGTCCTAAACGCAAGGGCGTCAACGGAATATTGAGGGTAATGAATCCATTCTCGGGAATTAAAGTTCCTTCGTTTTCCCGGCCGCAGGTACTGGAAGGGCAGAAGCACAGGCGCCCCCTAACGCTAAAACAAAAGAACGGCCTCTCCGTATTTTCCGTATAACCCTTACCATTTATCTTAGGTTTACTGATTCGCGTATAGGCGTTCACGAGTTTTTGGGGCAAGTGCTGAATATCGTTCCATAAGGGCATTGGCTGCTTTATTTCGGAACTCTGACACGTCGCTGCTCTTAGCATGGCCAACTAATAAGGGCGTCTACCTGCTTCCAGTAGCTTCATAGCCCCTAAAAACTATCCCCCCGAAAAAAGACAGACCGTGTCCGTCTCATAAGTCACTGGTGGCTTATAAGCAAGCACAGTTAGACTACCAACACTGGATCGGAACGTGATTTTCCATATATCTCCGGTCAGAAAATTTAGGATTTCAGCTAGTAAAGGCTCCTGATCTTGCCATAACGGTTCATCACTGACGGGAATAAACAAGTGAAACTGGCGCGTCCAGCTATCATCAACAAAACTGTAACGGTCTGCAAGTATCGGCAGCATAAACGGTTACAGCCACGGTTAAGAGATCAAAACCTGAAGCAGTAGGGGTAAGATTTAGTTTTTTTCAGACTCTTCAGTAACTGATTAAAACTTATTTGAGAATCCTTGTGTGCAGGATCGTCTATTGAAATGTGAAGAACAGTCAAATGAGGTTGGGTCGACCCCAGATCCAGTGTCTTGTGAGCTTATTCGCAGCTCTATTCCAATACGGGCCATGATGCAACGGTTTAGAATTAAGAATGGTTTGGATAGCGATACGGTAAATTCGGTTTAACTTAATGTCAATTGTGGCCTTATCCTGAACCGCATTTTGTAATTCAGGTAGTACTGTACTTCGAATAAGCCCACTTACTATTTGGTAAAGCTGCTCCTCTACTTGGATGGCCTGAGCAGGGTTAGCCGTAAACCGTCAGTGATTTACCAACATCACAAATCAGTCGGTAAACCAAGCTTTCTTCAAAAAATTGCCATCATCTCAGCGACCTGAGAAGCCGCCAAGCTATTTAGATCTAACGTGGGATTTTCGTCAAGTATACGTACTACAGCTTGGCAGTAAGCGTATTTGGTAACGGCATTATCTAGAATGGCCGAATTTTACACGGCATCCATTAAGGCCGAAAGCACTTCAATAACTGGTCGACCTGTGTATTGAGCCAGGTTTATTGGTAAAGTACCTGTTGAAGACCTCGTTGCTGAATGTCACTAAGTATACTACCAAATCGAGCTACTGCGCGAGGACCTCATCCGTTGCGTAGCCTGCTTCGATCCGCCTAGGGCACGGCCATAATAGTTTTTTACAACACGTCCTAGACCGTCTGAATTGCCTGTTCGTGCTGCTTTTTGAAAACCCGTTGGCTTGCCCCAAAGCGGTCTCTTAGTTTTCCTCATCTTTTTCGTTTTCGGAGGGTGACTGCTCTGGCTGATCAAGTAGCTCATCATCAGAATTCTCGTCCTCTTCCGGCTTATCATCGTCATCGTCGTTTTCATCCTCATCAACCCAGTCTGGTACGAGTGGCGTAGTACGCTTTATGCCTTTTCGGTTAGTAAAGTCCCCATAAATATTAAAGTGTGGTAAGTTGAACGATTAGCGTCTTAAGTGCCTTCGGGTCTCCTCATTACGCTGAATAGTAGCTAAAACTCTTCTTTAGCGCGTAGACCAGACTCTGATTTAATAAATGATATATTTGAGACCGTCCAAGTACCTAACTCTCTCGCTGGAATGGCTTGCAGAAGGTTGATAAGATCCACTTCAAGAAATTGTGATGCTGCACTAAATAAAGGAGTCCTTTCATAGGATTAGATATAGCCAGCCAGTTGCTTTCCTTTACTGCTAACTTTTCTAATTGCCGGAACAGCAATCGGGCAGGGCTCGGTTAAGGCAATAATATTTTCCTGTTGCCCCAAGCCATTCGACTGCCACTAGCCAGTAATTCCGGACAGGAACCAAGGCATGTGGGATATCATCGAAATCTGAAGCTGACAACGTTCTCGTGAGACGAACAGGTAGGGGCGTAGGTCGACTTCGCTCAAAGCTGGTTCAAGCTTAGCCCAATTAAGAAGTTGCTGGTCTATTTTGGATAGTGCATCACGTTTATGCACTGGAAGTGCTTTTTTGACCACCCTTTTCCGCTTCTTGATGCTCGGACTCTGCTGGATTTTCTATTCGCTGGATAGTGACCGAATGGCCATCGGCTGAGACTGTAACTTCAGAAATGATCTGCGTATTCCTTGTTCGTGGAAACGCTCTAGTAATAACAATTTTGAAAGTATTCACTTTTAAGTCATTAAGGCCATAAATTTCGGCTACTTGTTTCGTAGGAAAACAGTATTCATAAACCGCTTGATATTACCGGGGTTACCTCGTAATTCAGAGGCTAATGAACTGCCTAGTTGTTCGGCTACGTGAAGAATTGAGCAAGCGAATGGGTAGAGTCATTTAATTCTAACTTACTGGCTATAAACTCGTAGCTTAACTCGGTAGGATCGTAAGGGTAGTACGAGACGCTTCAAAGTCTTGGCAGATTTTATTGAGTAGGTCTTGGTCATTCTGTAAGTGGTGTTGAAGTAAAAGGAAGCGAATATAATTTTGGGTTTGTAGTTGATTGAGGGAAGGAATACGAATGGGGATCTGAATGAGTTTCTCAAGTAATGCTTAGTATAATCCGCTTGTGAAACGGTAGATCAGGATAATGTCTCCGAACGGCGTATTCAATCATCGTTTCATCCGTAGCAATGATAAAGACGGTACCAGGAATGAAAAAAACAGCTTCACCGCTTCTAAAATGTCAACAGCTTCTGGTAAACATCGGTCTAGATCATCTACTAACACAACAAGCCGCTCAATATTTACCCGCTTAATTAACGTTTGTAATTCATCCCGAAATGCTTGAATTTGAGCGGAACGGTTGCCTCTTCTGGCTTTAACCAAGGTTCATCCTCTTCCGTTGAAACGGTGATTTGAGTACCCGATTGTTCATCCTTAGGCTCGACAAGTTTCTTCGCTTTTGGCCCCCTGCCAAACCAAATAGAGCAGTAGTAGGTAATCCAAGTACTGAGGTCAGTGCTAATTCACCAGTGGTTTAGCTACTTTAAGCCAGTTAATCCGTCGAAAGATTGATTTCCCTAAGTCGGTAATTTCTTGACTTGTAGGCGTTGTAAGCAATTCATGTACCACTGTTTCCATAAGGCCAAAAGTATCCTCATAACCCTGATATAGCCAGCCATTAAATGTGAAGCATAGTGTCTGTGGATCGTCTCGTAATTGTTCATCGACTAAAGAAAGTATGGAAGACTTTCCTGCTAACTGCCGTGAATACCAATTGTAAGCGGTCGCAAGGATTCCTGCTCAATGATTTTGATTAATGTTTGCGCTAAACGGCGATAGCCTAATAAATCTACTTTTTTCTTGGTCATTCCACATAATTCACCTCTTCTCAGCCTACTACCAAAATTTAAATAGTACAAGTAATGTGTTTAAACTTACAAAACTATAAGTATGCAAGATAATATATAGAGGCTATAAGTAACCCATATAATTATACAAACGGTAAGTTGCATGTTCTTTATATGTATAAAACTCGCAGCATTCCTGTCAAGCGGCAAGGATAATTATTATTGCGGTCTTAAATTGCTATTAAGCGAAGGATTGACTCCAAATTTTACCATTTTGCCCCGTATGACTTGTTACGTAAAGGGCCTGATTCATCTAGTGATGATTCACCTTGTAAAGACAGTTTTTCACGTCTGGGTATCTATTCCCGACTACCCCCAATCCCCTCTGGGTAGCCAGGACCATTCATCACTGAATACCGAAGTTTATAGCCCGCTCGCCGATCAGCCGAGTTTGCTTCGAGATATCACGGGTCAGCGAGGTCATACTTGGATGGGGACTAACTTCAGAGTCTGTAGCGCATCGGAAAAGCGGTCAAAATAGTGCTGATTCAGTTTCAATGTTCGTTTGATATCAATATCACCTTGCTGCTCCATCGCCTTTAGAAGAATGTCCTTGCTGTAAAAAGAGCGGTGTAGGGGTGGGGATGCGAAGCAAACTTATTGAGTTTTGCAGCCGCCTGAGCCATGTAGGTAAACATGGCATAGAAAATGATGACCAGGGCCGTTACTCGTTCAACCAAGTAGCCATCTTTTCCCAACGGGCCAAAATGGCCGTATAATCAGGACGGGTCTGAATCACTCGAATGAAATCGGCTATATACTGAACCAGTAACTTTCCAGCCACCGCGTCGGCATCGTATTCGAACGATTGCTTTAGGTATTGACCTTTTGACCAACATCGTTCCAGTTGGCAAATTCGGTAATGGGCTCACCAAAATAATGGTTGGCGCTTTCGGTGTGCCCTAATATGACATGCCCTACTTCGTGAAGCAGGATGAACGAACTGCAAAAATCGGCCAGCATCGAGGCGGCAAACTGGCGACGAGTGTCGGTAGTAATCGAAACGTTTTGAAAATTACCGGGCTTGAGAGATTTAAAATAAAGGGAGTTCGAAGGTCAGTCTCATCGGGCGGCAGGCCTGTACCAATTTCAGGAACAATATAGGAAAGGAAAATAGGGCTTCGAACAGCGTGCGCAGCAAAATGGTCGGCGTATGAATCGCAATGGCGTACTGTTCTTTTGCCGGCCTACTTCAGCATTCAAATGATCCGATAACACAAACTGAAACAGAAACTTGGTAATAGGTTGACGTCTTCCATAGGCGGCCAAAACGACTCAATGACCATGGCCCCGCTTGAATGTATTCGTATAATCGCTTTAGATTGCGATCCGTTAAGTGCGAAATCAAGGGGCGCATCGCTGTGGCTTTCGGGTCTTACGTACAATAGGATACTTTAGCCTCCTAAATTAATTGGCTTAAGCCGTACTTGAAGCCAGTTTATTGGGCCGAATGTACACCTCACTCATTGAGCGGATGATTGCTGTTTGGCAGGGCAGTGGATGAACTGTTGACGAAAAATAACGTTTATTCTCTAGAATCAATTATCTTTCGTTGTCGAACGGAAAGGAATTACCATGAGCCGAAAAGCCTATATAACGAAACGAGTACTGGAACGAGCGGTTGGAGCCGCCATGCGACGCGCTTCCGAGAAGCAGTGGCTGCGGTGGCTATGTGATCAAAGCCGATGACGGGTGGGTGGTTAAGGTTGATGAGCAGGAAATCAAACCCGGTTGTCAAAAATTCAACCCGTAAACCGGCCAGCCCATTTTTGATTCTTGACTAGATCAACCCTGCGTTTGCGCGTGTTTGCGGGGCCTAATGTCGGGAAAAGCACTATTATTAAAGCCGTACGGGCCTACCGGGTTAAAGGAACATCGGTTGACTTTGGCCTTTATGTGAATGCCGATGATATCGCCCCTCATTACGGGAAGGGCGATTTGATTTCCACTTTGAATTGGAACCAACCCGTGAAGAGTTTATCCACGGCGCTGGCTTCGGTCTCATCAACGAAGGCTTCACTGAAGCCGGACTACAGGCTGTTTTATCCTGGAGGGCCGCCTTACTCTTGTCCAGGCCATCTATGATGAGCGGTTGGCTCAGGTGCTGGCTGATTTTCTACAAAGCGCTGTTGGAGGCTCGAAAAAAGTTTTCGTTCGAGACCGTTTTTTCGCACAGTTCAAACTAGATATTATGCGGCAGGCCGCCCAGGCGGTATAAAGTCTACCTGTACTTTGTTTCCACCGAATCGCCTGAGATTAATAAATACCGGGTATTGGTTCGGCAGCAGCAGGGAGGGCATAGTGTACCACCGGGTAAGATTGAAGCCCGGTACTACCGCTCACTTGAGCACTTGTTTGAGGCGGCTCAGTTAACCTACCAAACATTTTTTGATAACTCAACCGAGCGCCTTGCCGGGTGACCTTCAAGTCGTTCGCGCACTTTAAAGTCGTAAAGGCAAAAAAGTGGGATACCATCGACGAAGCTACCGTACCCAACTGGTTTTATATGTATTATTCGGAGAAAGTTGGGCGTTCTGAAGCTGGGTAAAATGACTAACTCCCGACCTCAGTCACACGGCCAGTCCTTCGGCCATCTCCTACCAGACCGCACTATGGATGAAACTATAGCCGAACTGCTGCGTAGGTACTACTACCAGATTAGTGTCTTTTCAGAGGAGGATGCGAATGACATTATTGCCGCGGATTTCCAGCAGCGCGCCAATCAGCTTCTTCAGTCCACGCGCGGGAAACGATTAGTAAATGGGGGGCCCATACACGTACGGTTGCACTTTGTGGATAAGATTCGGACAAAGCCGCTTGAGGACGCCCACGGGCTGGACGCCTTTGTTGCGCCTAGTAGGGATCCGGCTACCCACTCCTTTTCTATTTTCATTTCAATGGATCTGGTTCGAGGGCTGACGAGTTTATTCGCTCACTTGGTCATTGGTCCGTCAACCGACTCGCAACCGCCCTCAGAGATCCTCATTAATACTCATTTCAAGGCGATCTACGGGCGTGTATTCTTCGCGCTGATCTTTATTTTCTTTTGCCCATATCTTACGGGCTCATCTTCCTTTTTTTCCGGCTCAGTACCGCATAGGACTGCTGTCCTTACACGAAGGAATCGATCAGAATCCGTTAATTCCTCCCCGTTGGTTCACCTGCACCGGGCCAGCGAAATTGATGCCGACCTGTTGGCGTTTGGGTTACTCAATGAGCTATTAGCGACAAAGACGTTGGACGAGGCATTTGGGTTTCCAGGGAACTCCAAGATTCTACTCAGTTTGGGAATCCGTTTACCTATTGATGCGGGTGATGGAAGTCTGGCGACAGACCATCAATACGAGCCCTTACGACAGCCAACGGGCCATGCATCCGCATCCGGACATTCGGCAACTCTTTTTGATGCCTGGCTACTAGCCCGCAGGCAAACGGATCAGGGCGCTGACTATTTTACGGTGAATCAGCAGATGCAACAGGGCATGGAGCAGGCCCAGGTAAAATAGATGCCTACGGCAATAAATTTTACCCGGCCTTCAATATAACCGCTCCGGGGCGGACCACTGTTCTGAAAGAATTCGAGACCCTTCGTAGTCATTTGGAAACCTATCTGCGTCCTGCCTGCTGACGTTTGTTGTCGCCTAGTCATGGCTACGAACGGATCAACTGATGCACTCGATCCTCGTGGATGCGGGTCTGCATCCACGAGCCAACAATAGCCGCTGAAGACTTGAAACCTGCTTCAAGTGAGTAGGCCGTATACCGGAATCGCTTATCTCTGAACGGTAAGTAGTCCAGCTACGCTGGTCGTCCTGGCTAATCTTCTTAATTCATTTATTTAAAGGCATCAATCACTCACTACATGCCTTGTCTATATTCACGGGGTAGCCAATCGAGATCAAACCGATTGGCTACCCTGAAAATTCTCCGCCGTTACGTAGCGGACGTGTTAAATCCAGCGAATCCAGCGCAGGTGGCAATCATCCCCGTGTTCTGGGGCGATGTCGGCGGAATTTGCCTGGAACGGACAGTCTCGTCCCCGGACCCGGTTAACCGGGCAGGGGCCGGAAGTCCCGTCGCTGCGTTGACACCGACCAACGTGCTCAATTGCTAGCCGATTCAGCAAGTACCTTGCCTGAATTACCCGTCTCACCGATTTCTTACCTGTTCACGATTGACTTCCGGCGCGGCAGCTACCGACCGAACGGGCATACCCTCCGCCTTAACGGATTAAACCGTCAACAACTGAGCGACCTACTGGCGACCATGGCCTATCAGTCAGAGGCCAGTCTCCAGCAACAAAGCTGGGCGGCCATGGCGGCTGATGACGTGGCGCATTATGACGGATCGACTGCCTATGCCGGAAAAGTCCACCCGGATATAGTGATACAGCTTGCCGGTTGTCGTGACACGGCCGGCGAAATAGAACTCGTGAACCGGTTGCTATCTGAGCGGTATCGGCAGTTGGAGAGCGAACTAAGTGCGCTAACTAGCCAGGGAATAGGCTGGTTGGACTCGTTTAAAGACCGCCTTTCGGAGGTTCTGAATCGCGCCAATGAAACGGAAGGGTACTTCCTTAGCCAGTGGATTGGCGAAGCTCGTCCCCGACTAAATGAATTGTTAACCCTGTTTATAGGGGACGTATTCACGTACCTAAACAAGCGAGGATCGGCTACCCAGCCAGGTCTATTGTACAACGGCTACTCGAGGGCATTGTACTAGCTCAGCAGGCCCAGCAGCAAGCCAATGGTGAGCCAATCGTGGTACTAAGTCATAGTATGGGTGGGCAAGTTGTTTACGATGCCTGACATACTTTCTGCCATATCACATATCAAGCCACAAAAATCGATTTCTGGTGTGCGACAGCTTCCCAGATTGGCCTTTTCGAAGAGATGAAGTTACTCCAGGGCAGTGACAGCCAGTACAGCCAACGCTCGGGTTTGGCCCTTTTCGATCGCAATCATTTGGGATACTGGTGGAACGTATGGGATGCCAACGATTTTCTAAGCTACACGGCAGCGCCTATCTTTGAGGGAGTTGATGACGAAGCCTATGACAGTGGCCTGTCGCTACTGAACGCCCAAGTGGGTATCTAAGGCGGCCCGTTTTTACCGCAAGCTGGCACAAAAATTACGTAGCGTCCTTTAAGTCAATGAATCGTTTACAAGCCGTTGCCGACCAACCCGGTCTATGGCAAAATCAAGATTGGATCCTGGGACACCCGGTGCGTTTGTCATGCTGATTGGTGTTAGTTCGTACGCGCATCTGGCGGGTGGCCGGGGGTGGCCGCGCCAACGGAATTACGGACTGGGTCAATTGTACGTATCAGCGTACACCGCGTACAGGTTATTCAACTGGTTTAACAATCAGTACCAGTTTACACCCACCAACGAACAGTCCTGCCCGGTCGCGCAATGCTGGCTCCTGCTGGCGCCAACCCCGGAAGAACTGACGGGTATGGATGTCCAAGTCCGCAACCATTTGCTGGCGCCCCAACCAACATCCGAATGGCGACCCGGCGCTGGCAGACTACGATGGATACCCACAGAGCCGTTGCGGAGCAAAGCCGATCTATTTTTCTTTAGTGGTCATGGACTGGAAATTTTCGGACGAGCAGATCCTTTACCCACTGACTGGCTAAATCCGGATGGCCGGGAAGATGACGCCATCAATATTCGGCGATTAGCGAGGCGTTATCCCAATTAGCCATTGGCGACCAGTATTTTTTGTCGATGCCTGCCGAAATGATAGTCTAGCTTGCGCCGTTTAGTCATCCGGGGTGATAGTCTGTTAACCGAGGGTCAGAGCTTTATGGTCAACAGGGCTTGTAATGGTCCCATTCTCTGTGCCAGTTCGGCCGGTGTAGAAACGTTTCAGCCGCGCCATATCCGGGATGGCTATTCACTCTTCGGCCAGGCTTTACTCGATGGCCTGTCTGGCCGGGAAAATTTAAACCCGATTGCGAGCCTAGTTTATGCGCTGTTAAATTCTATCCATTGCATGAGTTTGTTATCAATCGATATAATCAATTATTGCGGCAGTTTGGCGAAGGACGCCGCACGCAATCCCAACAGGCCAGTTAACTAAACCCGGCGGTGTCGTTACGCATCTTTTACCAGTGGGTACACCATCTGCGGCTCCGCAGTCCGTAAAGAACAGCAAGAACAGGCTTTTACGACTCGCTTGGCCATTGATTTGGACCTGCGCCTGAATTTTACCGGTGAGACGTTTCAATTTCTAAACCGGAGTCATCCGACTACGGCTATGTTGCGGGCTCGTCGCATCAATCCTTCGCGGGCGAAACCATTCAGGATAATCTGCGGGTTGAAACCACCGCCACCCGCTTTTCTGTCGGCTCAGGATGTTTTTGCCCAGGATTCCGTAACGGATTTTGGGAGAGCCGCCGTTTGTATTCTTTGGAAACCAAAAATGGGTCAATCCGCTACAAGTCGTCCTACACCGGGTGGAACGAACTAGGGACGACCGCTCGTACCGGCTAACCATTAGCCTGCCTAAACTACCCGGTCGGCATTGGCTCGAGTTCGATTTTGCTCGGCTCACCTACGCGTTTGCGCTGCCAGGCGACGTTTTGGCTCAGGATTATCATCCACAAGGTGCTCAGAATCCGGTTTATTATACGATTGAGTTTACCATTACTCAATCCACTTCCGATAGACCCGCCCGATTAAGTAACGCAACCGCGGGTTTATCGCCTATAATCAAACCTGGGTCATTCAGCAAATGGTGCCCATCTGGGAGAAGTATGCTTCAGGATTAGCGATTCAGGCCCTGCAGGAACTAGAGGCAGAACAACTCCAGCAAATCGTTATCGGAAAAGCGGATTCTCCACCGCTGCCATGATGGCTACGCTGATATTATTTCGGGCGGGGCGTACCGATCTGATTGACCCTAGATGGATGGCTAACCTGAAAAATTGGTTTCCTCTGCGGCCAGACGGTCCCATTATTGAAAATGAATACTGGCTCGGGCGTAATGCACTAGATGCAAGCATCTTCCAGCTTATTAAGAATGTAGAGGAAATGAACCGGCGAGGTTTTCCTTATTTAAACGAAGTGGTGGGATATGCAATCCGTCAGGTAGATGATCTCCTGGAGATCGAACGCCTTTCAAGAAGTCAGCGATCTATGCTTTCAAGAACACAACAACGATTTCAACGGGTATTGCGCTATTTTCAGTCTAGCGGACTTTTTCCAGTTTTGAAAGTAGACGAAGAGACCCAGGCTTGACTCCATCCTTGCTGATGGCCAAGATTTAATAGATCTTAAATTAGGATCTAATTAAGTCGTTGTAACCTAGAAAAAAACTACCTGTTTTGAGCCTTTGCACAGGACAGATTTGCTTATCGTAAGCTCTATCGGTAAACTAAAATAGCCAGCAGTTGAAATGGCATAAGAGTCGTTTAAGCGGGGCGCTATTTATTACGTGAAGTCGATGATAATGCTTCCTGATTCGCAGGATCGAATGGATTACTGCTGGCAATGGCAAAAACACCGACCCCTAAAATGAATCTTGTCGAGTTGACATCGTCTTTGCTGATCGAATTCTTTTCGGTACCCGGCAAATCTGTTTATATTCGTTGCGCTAATAGCGTACTAGACCACCCTGCCGTGCAGTTATCAAAATTAATAAGAGTAGTATGGTTACAGTGATTGATTCGTTCGTACGCTAGACCAGACGGTCGACCTGACTTGGACCTTGGTAAAACGTTAAACAAGGGCTACCGGAAGATATAAAATAGAGCGTCTGGTACGAATAATAAATCGACAAGATTTACCCATTCAATTAACGTTCTACGGTAATACGAAAGACGGGTTACAGGTCAGCGTCGACTGCTCGGATGCCGAATTAAAGCAGCGCATTGTCAAGAGTTTGCAACCGTTTCTTAGCGAGTACTAGAACGAAGGGTACACGATTTGAGGAAGTAGCAATGCGTTTGAAGATGCTACCTCTGTATGTTGACATAAAGCTTTTTAGAAAAAGTCTGTTGCAGAAAAATGTGCCTAGCTGCCGTGAAAAGCCTTATTTTCTCATTTGAATCAAATCGCTTACGAATGAGCCAATTCTAGTGCCCAGTTTGCAGCCTGGCAGGCTAAACACGTAACAATTACTCGATTCCGCTATCGTTTACTTTGATCCACCCTTCTTATGAAAATTGCTAAGGTTCAGGTACAAAATTTTCGTTTGTTACAAGATGTCACGATTCAACTTCACCATCATACGACGTTGGTAGTGGGTCGTAATAACTCAGGAAAAACTTCCTGACAGGGGTCTTTGTAAATTCCTAGAGAATAAGGGATCTCATTTTAAATTTGAAGATTTCTCCATTGGTAGTCATCCTAAATACCAGGAAGCTTATGATCTCTACCAAATATACCTTTCGTCAAAAGCAGGATCAGGAGGCCGAAGAGGAACAACTCCGTAAGGAAGCTGACTATAAATCAGCGCTTCCTGCTATACGGCTCGACTTGCATATTGAATCAGGATGAGGATGACTTAACGGCTTTATCAGCCTTCATCATGGATTTAGATCCTGACCGACGCGATGCGCTGATTCGATTCAGTACAGTGTCCGGGGCCGGAGAAATTTTTGCCAGTTTTGAAAGCAGAAAGCTACGTTTAATCACTTCGTCGTTGGTTTCACTAAAAAGTGTTTTGGTGAGTTTTATTCCACCCGAGTGTGGGCTATTGATAGTCGAAATCAGGAGTATGGCGTTGAAATTGAAAAGATTTCCGATTTGAACGCCGTTTTTTGAGTGGGTTTATTTACGCCCAGCGCCAATTGGATGATCAATATGCCGATAATTATAAAAAGCTTTCAAAAGGATTTGAGAGCTTTTACAAAACCAAGGAAATTAAGGAAGCCGATATTAAGCAAATCGAAGAATCCTACAATCGGTATCAATTAACTTGGATGGGCAGTATGAATCGCTCTTTAAATCATTGTTTACAGACCTCTCGAAATTTGGCGTCGAACAGGGATTAACACAGAAGTTAGCCATCCGATCCGTCTTCGAGGCGGATAAAATTTTGAAGGGAATACGCACCTATTTTATCAGCATGGTGACAGTATGGATAATTTACTGCCCGAGTCGTACAATGGCCTGGGATATAGTAACTTAATCTATATTATCCTGCAGTTTATCAGTTTCTACGAGGAGTATGATAAGCGCAAACCCCGGCCCGCTTTTCAGGTGTTGTTTGTTGAAGAACCGGAAGCGCACCTGCATCCTCAGATGCAGTACATCTTTATTAAGAATATTAAAATTCATCCTAGCGAAAACCAACTGGCATGTTCAAGTAATTATCACGACCCACTCCTCGCACATCATTGCCGAGCGGGTTTGATAATATTCGCTATTTCGACAACACGGCTCATCAATTGGTCGTCAAAAATTTATCCGAGTTTCGTCTTAAAGAAGATGTAAAGGATCCAGGTGGTATGCGTTTTTTGAAGCAGTACATGGCGCTAAACCGATGTGACATGTTTTTCGCTGATAAAATTATTTTGATCGAAGGGACGGTCGAGCGACTACTTCTGCCCTTGATGATTCACAAGGTGCAGCCTGTCCTGTTGACCAAGTACGTTCAATCATTGAAGTTGGGGCGCTTACGCGCATTTGTTTAAAATTTGCTCTGCTTTCTAAACGTAAAAACCCTAATTATTACCGACCTCGATTCAATATGCGCGGCTTATAGTAAAGCTTGCCGAGTTAGTCTAGGCCATAAAACCTCCAATGCCGTCTTAAAATCATGGCTTCCTAAGAAAGAACTATTAGCTGATTTACAGACTTGTGGGGAATCTGATAAAACAGAAGGAAAAATACGAGTGGCGTATCAAGTGACCGAGGAATACCAACGAGTGCGCTAGGGCTTCGAGGACGCCTTTCTAGTTAGAAATGCTCATGTGCTTTCGGGCGCTACAGGTGGTCAAGTACTACCCAAACTCTTAGGGCAACGTCGGAAGCAGAAATTCGACAACAGGCGTACGAAATTGCGCAGGAAATTGACAGTAAAACTGCCTTTGCCTTTGACATCATGATGCTCACTACTTGGGAGGTGCCCACATACATTAAAAAGGACTGTCATGGTTAGCCAACGAATAAACGCTGTACCGCCTAGCTTAGCGCAAATTTTGACTGTATTGCCCCTAAGAGCTTTCTGTTAGAGGCTGGAGCTGGGTCGGGCAAAACCTGGACGCTGGTTGAAACGATTAAACACATTATCCAAGAAAACGGCAGCTACTTGGAGCGAACTGGCCAGCAGGTGGTTTGTATTACTTATACCAATGTGGCTAAGCATGAAATTGCAAGTCAATTGATAATCATCCGCTGGTTGTTGTGTTAACGATTCATGAATTTCTTTGGCTGGTTGTAAAATTACCAGTCGGAGCTAAAAAATTGATTCTAGAAGGTAATGAAGAAGCCCCAAAAAATAGAAGGCTTAGCGGAAACGCTCACAAAAAAACGATTGACTATAGTCAATACGGACGTCGGTTGGAAGAGGGAGAAATCAGCCATGATCAGGTACTTGCCCTAGCGACATCGCTGTTCGTTCGTTATCAAAAATAGCCCGAATTGTTACGCACAAATTTCCGTATTTATTCGTCGATGAATATCAGGATACCGAGCCTCAGACCGTAAAACTGCTACTAAAACATTTGTTGGCTGGTAATGAAGGTCGGTTTCTTATCGGATTTTTGGGATGCGATGCAGAAAATTTACAACAAAAGGTGTAGGAAAATTCACGATGAAGCCTAGTGACTATTACTAAAACAGATAACTACCGCTGCTCAAAGGCTGTCATACAGTTACTAAGCAAAATCCGTCAACCTTAGTTCAACAGCCCGCCGGAAAAAATCTTGCTGGGGAAGCCACTTTTATTTACTGCAACCCGGATGACCAACGATTAGGCACTAACTTCGTAGCCACTCAAAACTGGCTGGAAAGCCAAAAGGGTGGAACTTCAAGCACACCAAAATACTAATGCTTACCCACAAAGGGATTGCTGCTCACCAAGGCTATGATACCTGTTGGAGGTCTACAATCAGTATACGTCATTTCGCGAATATCTATTTGAAAAAGAAAGCGTTACATCAAATTTCTTTGTAATACCATTGAGGCTCTGGTTGATCATTACGCCACAAAACGATACGCTGAGTTTATTCAGTTGCTTAATACCCGCGGGTGGTCTCTTTCTCGTCACGCGGACAAAACTCAACTAAAGGACAAGATTGATGAGTTGAACCGGTTACGCACAGAAGCCACCATTGGCGAGGTCTAACGTACCTATTCGAGAGTAGATTGCTGGAGTAAACCAGCAACGTTAAGTGAATTTGAGGAGAAATAAAAGGCGAGCCGTCAACCGATCGAATTCAGCGCCGGAAGACCTTTTGACAGGTTGATGGCTATACCCTTGAAGAGGTAATTGCCTTTAACCAATTCGTTGAAAACCTCACCCCTTCGCCACAAAACACGGTGTAAAGGCGCCGGAATTCACTAATGTAATGGTAATTATTGATGACGGGGCGTGGAATATGTATAAATTCTCTGATGTTTTTACCGGCAAGGATACAAGTAGTGCGCGTTATCAGCGGACTTTGAACCTGCTTTACGTGTGTTGCTCAAGGGAAAAGATCGGCTAACACTGCTCAATCTAGCCCCGTAGATACAGCTGCGATGACTACTTTAACAGATTGGTTTGGGCCATCCAATGTCCTATCCGTGGCTAATCTTCCTGTAGGTGTAGCGATTGTCTACCCTTTGTCAGGTACTGGTTAATGGCCGCAGTACCAGATAAAGTAGATCGGCGTACTCCTGGCCAACCTTTTTCTTGGGGGGTAGATTGAGTAAAAATCTGCTGCTGGCGAATGGCCGTGTATAGGGTAGGCTAAAAAAGACCTCAATTGGCAGCGACCAATTTTTTTAATGTGACGAATCTCGCCCAGCAGGGTGCTCAAACTTGGTTCCTCATTGGGAAAATCTAGATTTATATAAGCTTAAATCATGAATTTCTAAAAATAGCTGAATGCATGACGAATGGGGTGAAGGCCTGATTTAATGAATAAAGAATAAGCTGATCATTCGTGGCTAATTCGTTCTTTATTTTTTGACAACAATTCCATCGTGGCTGACGATGATACAACCCGTACCATCTTTTATGGAGTAGAAATCATCGACATATTCCCCAAGTACAAAAGCGCCCGATGGAATGGGTAGCATTGAGTCGCCAGTCGTCGGAAATAATCGGTACTTGCGATTTAGAAATACCAGGCGCGGTAGGCGAAAGGTGCTCAATGAACCGATAAATTCTTCATCCCGGTAACCACCTTGCAATAACCCATAGCCGCCTTCATGGGTACCAGTTCTATATTCTCTTTGCCATCAAGGCCAACACTAGTGATTACCTCCCGGACCTGAAGCTGTTGACCCTTAGATTTGGGTCAGGCGCGTTAAAATTTGTCTAGTTGTTTGGGGGTCATGGAATAGATCGGTCGAAATAGTAACGCTTCCATTGACACTTTATACAACAGGCAAAACTGCGACATCAACCGTGGGCGAATAGTCACCTTTCTCGTAACCCGTTAGAGTGGTACGGCCGATACCGATATTGTGGGCTACATCGCCCTGCGTTAACTTATAAAAAGTACGCAGAAATGACAGATTTTCAG
>JAYEVE010000677.1:0-28626 GCA_036346375.1 Guadua angustifolia
AAAAAAGCTCCACGCATAACTTCCCTTATGTTCAAGTAGTTCATGGGTGATGTTCATGTGCATATTTTTGAATTGGGTAGTAGAGGGATGAACCAGGTGGGTGTTGGATGTTCCAATAGACAAAATAAAAATGTCACACATTTGGCCTCGATGTTTTAAAGAGTTTTTCAACGATGTCCTATACATTTTTAGTTTGAAATGTTTTAACAATTCATCGACAATGTTCTTCTCGACAATGTTCAGAAGAGAAAAAACATATTACTGGAATAATTCAAGACTATCAGTGAGATAATTAAAAACTATTAGTGCAATAAATGAAATATATCGGTGTAACGAATCAGCGGCAGTTATTTTGACATACATTTTAGAAATAAGCTCCGATCACATATCAACATACAACACATCGATTTTACAAATCAACCCTGATCGCACATTACAATGTAAAGCATATCTATTTAAGAAATCAACTCACAAATATAAAAACCAATTGAATTGACAACTACAACTCATAAATTCACAACACAAAAGTTCACAAATTAATGCAAACAGTATCTAACAAATTCACATCTCTTCAGACGAGGCTTGAGTGGAGGCTTGAGTGGTGTTCGCCTTTTGGATTAATGACCTCACGTATCAAGAAGGCACAGAGGTATCCTTGAATACTTAGCAGGTCAGCTTGTTCCAACGCAGATTCAGCACATTGTCAAGCCTGTGATGGGAAGAGTAAAGTCTTGCGTGTATATAATTAATAAGTGAAAACAATTTTTGCAAGATTGACAAACCTCTATAATATTGGTCGTCTTTGAACCAATGAGGAATTTCATGTTGTGGCAAACATAGAATCCACATTGGTTAGTGCCCTTTGATTGCTGGTGGCACTGCCAAAATATAATAGGCTAATTAGTTTCGAATGTATTATTATGGTGTGTGAAGGATTATTGCATACTAGCAGATACCAAAAAGTTGTAAATATGCTTCAGCGTCACTGGGTTTTTCCTGTGTGGGCCTCCATGAAATTTGTAGACATCGAACGGCGTGTTGAGTAAATCTCTGATAGGTGTCAAGTCGTGGGTGCCGCCTTTTTTAGAATCAAGGTAAATTATCCGGTTCTGTTTTGGTATAATTACGAGTAGAACCCAGTGAAACCTAGATAGCCATGTCGCCATGGTCATTGCACTTAATTTCAAGCTGCGTTATATAGTACAAAGCAACAAATATAGCAACTAGATGAAGCACTTACCTTAAGTTGTGGAGTAAAAGTATAAATTTTTTGTTTCATTGAGCCAGCAATATTTTCTCCATGTACTCGTGGACGACTTATAAATTTTCGTCTATGATTTACTTGGACGCCATATGTGGGTCTAGGAAACATACCGGTTGTTTCCTTACTTCTGCTTCCATGATCATGTATCTACATATACAAAATCAAAGATCATATATATCGGACCTTTATCGGTACGACACGAATGTAAACTGTGATTACAGACACTTACAATGTCCAGCATTTCATGAGTGATGCGTCGAGGGCGTTGAGGTTGTACAGATCGAACAGATCGTTGAAACCGACCATGAAATAGCCATCCAAAAACCGGTATAAAAAATGTGCCTCCTTGAAGTTGACTGAGATACTTGATATACGTTGTGCCATTGGCTTGTTAGCTTGTTCCGAGGAGTTCTACTGTGAGGACCTTTCGTCTTCCAGACGTGCAGTTCCAACGAATTCCACTGCGAAGACCTTTCGTCTTCTAGGCGTTTCATTTCCCCAACGAAGGTCGTAATTGTACTTCCGCAATAATATATATAAGAATAGCGCTGGATCGAAAGTACACCACTACCTTCGAGCCATGAGCAGCTCAAACTCCATCCTCTCCTCTGTCAACTCCGCCGCTGGCCCATGTGGGACGACTCACTCATCGTCGCCGACGGCAGAGTTCCACCATCGCCACCGCCGCTTCCACCGACACTTACCTCTCGCCCTTGCCATCGTTTTCGCCTCCTCGGTCTCCAAAGCCCCTGCGATAATGGCTGCGACACCATGGCGTAATATCAATGAATCCGCCGGCCGCAGCTTATGCGCTATACCGACGGTCTCCGCCGGCCAGTACACCCACCTCGGACATCACCGCCTCAAGCGTCGTCGAAAAGAAGTGTCCGTCAACAGCAATCTCGGACGACGATGATAGTTTTGACTCATCCGCGAGCTATCGTGATAGCTGGAAGCTGGAGGATAACCCAGACAAAGTAGGTTCGAGCGAAGATCCTGACGGCCGCAGCGATGATGACTCCGACGATGATGACAACCAGACTAGCTAGGCTTTTTCCATCAAGAATTTTTGTAGGGAATTTTTTTTATGTTGTGATGCATGCAAGAAGCTAGTTTTTATATGAAATATTGCATGTTTCGTTTAACTGTTCTGAATGATTCACTGACAGCTAGGGTTCACCAGAATTAATCATCATAGATGATTTGTGGATAAAACCGTCTGTGTTATCGACCTCATCACAGACGGTTTTAGCGACAAACTGTCTATGAAGTTCTGCTTGTCATCATAGACTATTTATGGCTAAAACCGTATGTAATGTCGCCCTCATCACAGACGATTTTAGCTACAAACCAGACGGTTTTAGCCACAAACCGTTTGTGGTTTGTGGCTAAAACTGTCTGTGATGATGGTGACATCACAGACAGTTTTAGCTATAAACCGTCTGCGATATGACCGATTCTCTTTTCAGACGATTTTTGTAAAAAACAGTTAATGATGACATATCTAATATAACCTTTTTTTGTAGTAGTGCGCGCTCCTGCTAGTCCTAAAATAGAAGGGGTGGGTGGAGCTTAAGGGCAGCGGTGTTGCGTTGTGGAGGAGTGGCCGCGCAGGAACGCAGGGCGCCGCGCACGGGATCGGCGAGACCGACGCTCACGCACGTGTGAAATGCCGTTCGTCCATGCATCCCCTTCCCTGCGCAAGACTGCAGTTGAGACGCTCGCTGACAGTCACACGTACGTGCGTGCAAATCATATCTAGCTAGTTTATTGAGAGTATTTCTACTGCCTTACTTTTGAAAAAATATAGATAAATACTAGGTAATCTGTTCTATTAAATTGAAAAGAATAAAAAATTTATATTAAATTTAGTGTAACGTAAAAGTGCTCCTGACTGAATCGTCTTGGGCCTGCTGAGCTGAGTGTCCTGTCCAAGAATGGCAAAAAATTACAAGGCACCTAAAAAATTTGTAGGGTGGTTATTAAAGTGCCGTTTCTGATGATGCACTCACTGAATTATAGTTGTTCATTTGTTACTTGGATTGATCATTGATGGATATGGAAACTGGGCTTGGGGCAATCAATCAGGTTTTCTTTTTTGTTTGGAGAGAAAGAGAGAGGAGCAATCGGTCAGTCAAAAAATAAAAATTAAAAACCCGGCTTGGGGCACCTATTATTTGGGTTTATTTAGGAAGAGACAAGGGAGTTCCTCTGATGTACTTCAAAAAGAAACGCACCTCTTAATTTTAAAAACCTGTCCCAAAATTCTTCGTACGGCTCCAAATGGTGAAGCCATCTCCTAGCGACCCTGGTCGATTGCCTGGGCTCACCAGCAGGACGCCCTACCTAGTCCCGTCGCCATTTGATTGGATGGGGCGGTGGTGACGACGGTGATCACGATCACGGCGGTGGTGCTGGACTAGATCACCATCGAGATGGCCTGCAAACTCTGCTTCGACAGCGACCGCCACGCCATTGTTGGGAATCACTCCCTCTCTCTCCCTCTCTCAAGTGTTTATCACAAACACGCACAAGCTTCTCTTTCTGGTGGACGCACACAAAAGAACAGCAAAGTATTTTTTGTTGACTCAGCCACACAAGCCATGATCATTTTCTATTCATATATAAACTCAAGAGTACATGCATGGAAATTGCGCTAAAAATGGTAGCGTGTGATTCGCACGCCACGTCTTGCGATTAGCCCCTTGATTAGTGTGTGCATGTCATTAGTGGTGGCGTGAGTTTAGGAGAGTTTCCAACAATCATGGCGTGAGGGATGGCCTCTTATTTCTTTCCCTGCATGTACTTTCCCTGCATGTACTCTTGAGTTTATATATGAATAGAAAATGATGATGGCCTGTGGTCGTTGAGTCAACAAAAATACTTTGTTCTTTTTGTGTGCGGCCCAACAGAAGAGAAGCTTGTGCGTGTTTGTGATAAACACTTGAGAGAGAGAGAGGGAGTGATTCCCAACAATTGGTATCAGAGCCTTATATACCTAAGATCCTGCGCTACTACCTCGACTCCATGGCGTTGGTTCCACATAATAGGGGGAGCAACGACGTCTTGCTCTCATATCCGATGCTGACGGCAACAAACTACTCCATCTGGGCGATCAAGATGGAGGCAAACTTGGATGCGCAAGGTATTTGGAGTGCCATCGAGCCTGCGGACGGTGAGGTCGTGGAAAGGCAGAAGGACAAGCGCGTGCATGTCTTCTCGGGGCCGTCCTCGAGGATGTGCTCCAGCAGATCGCCAAGAAGAAGACCGCCAAGGAGATGTGGGAGTGATTCCCAACAATCATGGCGTAAGGGATGGCCTCTTATTTCTTTCCCTGCATGTACTTTCTCTGCATGTACTCTTGAGTCTATATATGAATAGAAAATGATGATGGCCTGTGTGGCTAAGTCAACAAAAAATACTTTGTCGTTCTTTGTGTGCGCTGCCTTCAGCTCTCCCACATCTCCTTGGCGGTCTTCTTCTTGGCGTCTTCGCTGAGCACATCCTGGATCGGCCCCGAGAAGACATGCACGCGGTTTGTCCTTCGCTCTTTCCACGACCTCACCGTCGCCTGCAGTTCGATGGCACTCAAATGCCTTATGATCCATGTTTGCCTCCATCTTGATCGCCAGGATGGAGTAGTTTGTTGCCATCAAGATCGGATATGAGAAGAAGACGCTGCTGTCCCCGATATTCTCAGGAACCAACGCCATGGAGTCGAGGTAGTAGTGCAGGATCTTGGGTATACAAGGCTCTGATACCAATTGTTGGGAATCACTCCCTCTCTCTCCCTCTCTCAAGTGTTTATCACAAACACGCACAAGCTTCTCTTTTTGGTGGACGCACACAAAAGAACAGCAAAGTATTTTTTGTTGACTCAGCCACACAGGCCATCATCATTTTCTATTCATATATAGACTCAAGAGTATATGCAGGGAAAGTACATGCAGGGAAAGAAATAAGAGGCCATCCCTCACGCCATGATTGTTGGAAACTCTCCTAAACTCACGCCACCACTAATGACATGCACACACTAATCAAGGGGCTAATCGCAGCATGTGGCAGCGAATCACACGCTACCATTTTTAGCGTGCAATTTTCATGCAAGAGCCCAACCAACATGACCTATTCTCCTGCCAAGAAATCTCTTCGTGGCGCTAACCCGGGCTGAAGATCTTCATGCACTTCCACACGTTTACATACTGCATGAGCTCCTAATCTCACGAGTATCCTAAGTTCACACGCATGCACTTGCCGCATCGCACGCACGACCTCTCGCCTATTTAGCATGTCTCTGGTTCAAGTCACCAACTCGCACATATCACACATCGAGCTGTGCTTGATCTACCAGTACCTAACGTGCTACTATGCATAGATTACACACATACTTATTTCTACATGCAAACTAAGAAGACAGAGTAAACATGCAAATGCTAATGACAAGATTATTTCTAACAGCCATACACCGCGCCCTCGACCCCACCTATGACTCCGATGACTCTAACTCCAACGCGCCGCTCCTCGCTGATCTCTCCGCCACCTCTGCTGCTGCGCCCACCAAGGCCCTGATCTGCTGCTGATATGCCTCTCAACCTCAATGCAGCAGTAGGCTTTCTTTATTTCTTGCTCTAGAATCTTGTCATGTTTGCTTCTGTGTGTGCGCGCCTGTCTTTCTATGATTTGCTCTTTTAGTTTTGGTTATGGAATGGCAAGAACAGCTTCCTATATTACCTGCTGTGAAACGAGATAAGATATGGTGATGACGGTGTATATATATGATTTTATTTGAGACCTCACATTCCTATGCAACAAATGAGATTGTGATTTTGAATTCTCAATTGAGGTTCTGTTTTCTGATGGAACAAGGGTGCGCATTGCAATGTACATGTCAGAGTAATTTTGGGTCAGGTTAGGAGGCTCCAGGTATTTTCAGACTGGTACTATATGTCACCGCTACTCCAACGGTGTGCCATTGCTGTCTTCCGCCACATCTTCGTCCATGACGTTGTCATTTTCGTCAGCCGGGGTGTCAGAATCGGTCTCCATTTTGTTCCTGCTCTTCGTCGGCGCGGTCATCCACATGCCATATACCTGAGAGCTCACCATATGCCCTTGCAGGTCCTTGTGCTTCAAATTGCCATTCACAAAATGGAAGCACTTGTTGAAATAGTCTTGTGAATATTGAGTCTCAGTCATTGTACACGTATGTGTTAGTTTGGTATGTCCTAGTCTTTAGGATCTGGAGAGAATTCAGGAGAGAACGAGAGGACTTGTAGCTGCTTACATGCTCTGTATTTTCGGATCTACTGTTCACTTTCAGCACATATAAATAGAAAGTCTTTTTTTTTGAAATTTGGCCAGGAGCTCTGGCATTTAGTATAGAAGAAGAGAAACAACAACTGGGCTACAGGTGCACACACGCACACACACACCACACACACGCACGCACGCTGCCCCAACTCCCTGCGTGCACCGAGCGAGCACGGAGGCTCGAACTCGGGTGGCTGCCGCGACACCATGCGGCCTTAGCCAAACGAGCTAGAGCTCGTTCGCATATAAATAGAAAGTCTCACAGCATTGCTGTGTGCGTGGTTTTCAATCCATCTCAATTCCATTAGTCTCTGAATTCTTTACATGGTATCAGAGCCACTCACCACAAACCGATCATGTCATCTTCCTCGCCACAAACACCATTGTCATACGCCACTCCAAGCGCCATGGCGATCCCCCCACTCCGTCGTTTGGGCATCTCATCAACGTGAAGTCGACAAGATCCAACTACTTGCTCGAAGGCCCAATTTCTTCCATACCTTCGAAGCCAACAGATTCTTGGCTATGTTGACAGCTCCATCACCGCTCCAGAAAAGGTGATTACGCAGTCAACACAAGATGGTGCTGTGCATACACCTAATCCAGATTATCAGTTGTGGCTTCAACAAGATCAATTGGTCCTAAGTGCACTCTTGTCCTCTCTCTCTGAAGAGATCCTTGGGCAAGTGCTCTTTCTCTCCACCTCAGTCGAAGTGTGGAAGGCCCTGGAAGATATGTTTTCCTTGGGTTCTAAAGCACGGGTCATGCAGATCCGTATGCAGTTGTCTACAATCAAGAAAGGTGACAGTTCAATCACTGATTATTATAACAAAGTTAAGAGTCTTGCAGATACTCTATCCTCCATTGGAGTACCTCTTAAAGATGATGAGATTGGATCATATATGCTTGCAGACTTCGGTGAGGATTATGATTCACTAGTGACCTCGGCCACCATAAGGGTGAAACAATCTCCCTGGTGAGCTCTATGCTCACATGCCGAGCCATGAGATGCGCAAGGAACAACGGCAAGCAACGTTCCAGATTAGCGCAAACAATGCAATCTTTCGAACAATCAAGGTGGAGGCAATTTCAGAGGAAATTTCAGAGGGCGCGGTGGCCCAAACAATCGAGGAGGACGAGGCTCAAATAGCGGACGTCACAAGTCCGGCTCTGGACACAACAACAATGGCGGAAACAGACCACAATGCCAGGTCTGTGGTAAGATGGGTCATGTGGCACTGAGGTGCTACCACCGCTTTGATCATTCTTACCAGGCAACTGAAGTTCCAGTAGCAGCAATGGCAGCAACTCCCTCCTACGACATCGACACCAACTGGTACACTGACTCGGGGGCAACCGATCACATCACCTCTGAATTAGACAAGCTGTCCACTCGTGACAAGTATCATGGGAAGGATCAAGTCCAGACAGCAAATGGAGTAGGTATGCCTATAGCTCATATTGGTCATAGTCACATTTCTACTCCTCATCATTCTTTGAAACTCAACAATGTTTTACATGTCCCTAATGCCCATAAAAACCTCGTTTCTGTGCATCGTCTCACTTCCGATAATGATGTCTATCTAGAATTTCATCCTGACTATTTGCTTGTTAAGGACCGAGCCACGAGGAGACTGCTTCTTCAAGGCAAATGTGAAAGGGGCCTCTATCCTTTGAGGGGTTTTTCTTCTCCTTTGAGCTGGATGGCCTTCACTGGCGTTAAGGTGCCTCATGATCTTTGGCATTCCAGACTTGGGCATGCATCCAAACACATTGTGGACCGTGTCCTTCGTTCAAATAATCTTCCTGTTGCTCCAAATAAAGATGTCCATCGACTCTGTAATGCATGTCAAGAGGCCAAAAGCCATCAGCTTCCATATTCCATCTCAAACAATGTTTCTTCTTCTCCTTTAGAGCTTATCTTTACAGATGTATGGGGTCCTGCTTGTACCTCTGTTAAAGGATATCGTTATTATGTAAGCTTTATTGATGATTACACAAAATTCGTTTGGTTTTATCCTCTGAAATTCAAGTCTGAAGTTGCCATTGTGTTTCCACAGTTTCAGCAGCATGTAGAAAGACTTCTAAATAAGAAAATTTTAGCTGTTCAATCTGATGGAGGGGGAGAATATGTAGGATTGGATACAATTCTTAAAAAACATGGGATACAACATCTTTTCTCTTGCCCTCACTCTCATCAACAAAATGGGTCTGCAGAACACAAGCATAGACACATTGTTGAAGTTGGCTTGGCCCTGCTGTCCCAAGCATCTATGCCACTAAAATTTTGGGACGAAGCTTTTAATTCAGCTTGTTTTCTCATTAATAGATACGCTAGCCAGTGTGATCCAATATGCCTCACCTATGGAAAAACTCTTTGGAGCTAAACCGGACTATACCTTTGTTAAAAGCCTATGGGTGTGCATGTTGGCCTAATTTGAGACCTTATAACACTCATAAGCTACAATTTCGTTCAACACAAAGTGTGTTTTTATTGGGTATAGCTCATCTCATAAAGGGTATAAATGCTTGCATAGATCCACAGGACGAGTGTATATATCTAGAGAAGTTGTATTTGATGAAAAAGTCTTCCCTTTTGCTGTTGAATCTGTGATTTCACAACCTCGTCTCAAATCTTCAGATATTCTTCTTCCTATGCATCTACCTATCACTCCTTCCACTCCACAAATTTCTACCTCAGCTCCCGTGACTGATCAAATGAATGCTATTGGTACTCCTGTTCCCTGTACTGGAACTAACTCTGTAGGTACACCTTATGAAGCTCGGTCACCGGAACATAGCTTAGAGTATGAGGATCTACCTCAACCTTCACCGCCTGCTATGAGGACTCGACTGCAGAACAACATTCAGAAGCCAAAGCAATTTACTGACGATACTTTTAGATACTCAATCAAGGGGAGGAAAGCCTTCCAAGCCAGTATGATTGAGCCATCTAATCCTGTCGCAGCCATGCAAGCTCCACATTGGAAGAATGCTATGGATTTAGAGTATGAGGCATTGATGAAGAATGGTACATGGCATCTTGTTCCAAGGCATCCTAGTCAGAACTTGATTGACAGTAAGTGGGTATATAAGCTGAAACTGAAGGCTGATGGTAGTATTGACAGGTATAAAGCAAGACTTGTCGCTAAAGGTTTCAAACAGAGATACGGTTTGGATTATTGGGATACAATCAGCCCAGTAGTTAAACCAACCATAGTAAGACTTATTTTGGCCCTAGCTATATCCAAGGATTGGACTATAAGACAGATAGATGTCCAAAATGCATTTCTGCATGGAGACTTGCAAGAAGAAGTTTTTATGAAACAACCTTTTGGCTATGAAGATCCAAGGTATCCTCAGCATGTATGCAGGCTAGATAAATCTCTATATGGCTTGAAACAAGCACCAAGGGCATGGTTCTCAAAATTGAGTACAAGACTTGAAGAACTTGGTTTGAGGCATCTGGTCGATACCTCATTATTCATTTATAATCGGTGTGGGATCTCTATTTATATGCTAATATATGTAGATGATATTATCATAGCAAGTTCATCAAGTCAAAGTCAGTAGAGATTTTGCTCAAACAAGCTATGAAGGGTTTTGCAATCAAAGACTTGGGGATGCCTACACTATTTCCTTGCACGAGAGGTGGTGCAAAAGTCAAATGGCATAGCACTCACACGAGAAGAAATATATTGGAGACATCTTGAGCGAGAGCCAATATGACAAATTGTAAACCAATCTCTACTCCTATGCATTCCTCTCGAGCAATCAAAAGAGGAAGGGGTTCAACTGACCGATCAAGATGCTACAAAATACAGAAGCATTGTTGGAGCTTTGCAATATTTGACAATAACCAGACCGGACATAGCATTTCCAATAAATGAGGTATGTCAATTTCTGCAAGCACCAACTTCAGTCCACTGGTCGGCAGTAAAGAGGATACTAAGATATTTGAAGTATACTCAAACCATGGAGCTGCACTTCAAGAGATCAAGGTCAAATCTTGTTAGCGCTTACACGGATTCAGATTGGGCTGGTTGCAGTGATGACAGAAGGTCAACAAGTGGTTTTGCTGTCTACTTTGGAGAAAATCTTGTGTCATGGAGCTCACGAAAACAAAACACTGTCTCTAGATCAAGCACAGAATCTGAATATAAAGGGATAGCAAATGCAGCAGCAGAGATAATCTGGATTCAGTCCTTGTTGAAAGAACTAGGCATTTATCAAGGGAGACCACCGTCTCTGTGGTGTGATAACCTGGGCGCAACTTTCCTGTCAGCTAATCCAATTTTTCATGCTCGCACAAAGCACATAGAGGTAGATTTCCATTTTGTGCGTGAAAGAGTAGCAAGAAAACTGTTAGACATTAGATTCATTTCGTCTCAAGATCAGACAGTAGATATCTTCACTAAAGCACTTCCTTTGCAAAGCTTCAGTTACTTCAGGCATAATCTCAACCTTGCAGAAGGTATAGATTGAGGGGGTGTGTTGAAATAGTCTTGTGAATATTGAGTCTCAGTCATTGTACACGTATGTGTTAGTTTGGTATGTCCTAGTCTTTAGGATCTGGAGAGAATTCAGGAGAGAACGAGAGGACTTGTAGCTGCGTACATGCTCTGTATTTTCGGATCTACTGTTCACTTTCAGCACATATAAATAGAAAGTCTCACAGCATTGCTGTGTGCATGGTTTTCAATCCATCTCAATTCCATTAGTCTCTGAATTCTTTAGAGCACTAGAGCAAGAAGTTGACAGAAACACAGACTAGAATGAGATGGTTGATATGTAACTGCGTTTTGTGAATATATATAATCTAGAAATATTTAGGAAGGGATGGCACATCAGATTGTGAAGTTACCCATCCAAAAACTGTCCTAGATGGAGCAGTTGTGCAGGAGCACCTACATTTGGAACAAGAGCTGCTCCATGGATCTCTTTGTAGTAGGTATTTACGGTTAACTCGAAAGAAGCATCAAATGATGCCATTGGCTGCCTTCTTATCATCATACTAGCGCTAAGCGTGGTTTAGGTCGAGGACTACTGGGCACGCAATGGAGCGATTGGGCACGAGGCACAGACGGATGGGGCGCACAATCAAGAGTCTTATGCGATCCAGGCATTTAAAGTGGCTGCACATTGCGAGCTAACAACTAAAGAAGCTCTCACCTCATATCTCGTAGAGGTTGTGTTGATTTTGTACTTATTTTTCTTAGTGGCTGAGGAAATGGATTGGAGGATAACCCATAGCGTCATTATGTTTGACACTCGTCGTAGTTAGACTTACGTAGAATCCGTTCAACTATGATCTTCTAAGTGGTTAGAGAAAAAAAAAATAAGATTTTGATTTTGAATGTGAAGTGGGGAAAAGGGGAAGAAGGGGACAATAGGAGTTAGGCTTGGAGCAAAGAAAAGAAGCCTTGATTGAGTTGTTCTTCTCTTACTTTATTTTTCTTTTGTTCCGTCCCCACCTTGTATGTTGTTGGCTCGGGATCTCAAGCTTTTTGGTCTAATTAACCGTCCTTGTTGCTGTTATTAGGTTGTGCTTGTGAATTACTACGCAAATCGAGTCTAGTAAGGTCAATCTCCTTTGACATTTTCCGGTGAGAAATCTAGAACACATCCCGGAGGCCGAACCCACGAGCAACTCGAAGCGGCGTGTGGTGGCAGTGACCTTTTGAAGGCCAACGGCGCGGGTGCAGCGACGGCAGCATCATGACCGGCGTCCAGAGCATTCGAAGCTGCCCTGGCAATTGCAGTGGCGATTATGCTTGCTTCAGCTCAGGATTATCCTCTGTTCAGCTTAGGGCCTGTTTGTCACATATGAAGTGAATTGTAGATTCTAGTGTATATGGATGGACTAGATTGTCAGAATCGAATTCTAGAATCAGACTATTTGTTTTTTATTCTGCTTTTGAGACCAGAATGCACAGGAGTGATTTCACCCAAGTTGTTCTCAGATCAAAAGAGAATTGGATGTGGAGCAATAGGGACGAGACGTGGACACCACATTAAATATTGGATATCACCTTGGTAATTTTTATATAATGAACTATATCTCCATTATATAAAGTGAGAGTTTTTTCTCGTGTCACTTTATCAAAATTACCCACCTTTGCCACTGCTCTTTAATTACCCACCTTTGCCACTGTTACTTCATCAAAATTACCCATCTTTGCCACTATTAATGCTCTTTGCAAATAAACTTTTTATCATAAATTAAGTTTCCGTGTACACGCATGCGGGCACATGACTATCTATTGAATTTAAGTCTTTTTCATGGAAAAAGCGTAACTTAGACCCTATAACGTGGTTCAAGAATGAGGCCTTAGTCATCACGGAAATTTGTAGAAGGCACCTTAGAATCTTTCGATTATTATGGTTTACTCTTGTAGACTTTATATAATTACTAGAAATTATTGTTCATTGCTTTAATTCACTACGAGGATCTTCCTCATTGTCCTCGGCTTTCACCGTCGACACAGGTACCAAAACGTCGACCACGAGCTTTGTCGTCGACTGCTGCCGGCGACACAAATCCCACGACATCGAGTCGGCGACACAACCGCCTATATCGGCGTACTATCGTAAATCCCGGCGGCACAAATGGCATCCCGGCAGCCGACACCAGACTTTTGTCGCTTATTAGCTAAACTGGAATCTGAGATGGGACATCTGTGGTCGCTAAACTAAAGTCGCCGACAGATGGGTCCTCCGTGTTGCCGTCGGTATGGACTAAAAGCCGACGACCACGGCCCCTTCCGACCAGTGCGAGAATCGGCACTGGGCTATCTTGTATCATCGGCATGGTCTAAAGCGGCCGACGACACAGATCCCTACTGACCACGAGCGATGCCGAAGATCAGGGCTATCTTGTGTCGTCGGCATGGTCTAAAGCCGACGACACAGGTTGTTAAAATAAAAAAAAATACTGAAAATTTAAAAAATCAATTTTAACTGCAAAAAACCTATTCCAAAGAGTTTTATATTCCCAATTGCCCCGAACAATCGACCGACATATAATTTCACACACATTACCATATTCACATTCACCAATACAATTCACAATTGATCACAAAATAGATTGTGATAATCAATATTTCCATCACGTTTTGGTTTAGAGCCATGCTCCTTCTTTCCATGTTGAGCACACCAAGATTCAAAGTCATGGTTACTGTTTTACTGACCTGTTCCTCATCCCACCAAGATTCCCAGCTATGTTCATTACAAACTAAAACACCATATTTGACTCAACCTAAAGCAATTTCCATTTGTTAAAAGATTGTAATGCACTTAAAGAGTAAAAAATTTCGGCAGCACAAGAAGACCTTTTGGATCACAGATATCACATAAGGGATTAATAGCAATTGAGCTAGCTAGAAGTATACATAAATGTAAAGTTCAGTGAGCTAGTTGCCTTACATGTGCATTAATGTAAGGATCATAATAACAGCAAAAATAAAAGTAAATAAAAACAGGCGAAAATTTAATCCGTACTCTTGACCTTTGATGGTGGAATGAGATAAGAAATATTATAAGATGGAGCATTCTGCAAAAGCAATTCAACATATAAAACCAAAACAAAGTCACAAACCCGATATAGTGATATTTAATCAAATTATACATTAGCGGGATATGTACCTTAGGAAGTTTTTCTCTAGATGGTGGACCCATGTAGAATGCTTCAGTTCTCTAATTTCACAATTGCCTGAACAATCACAACATCTAATTTCACACACAAGACCACATTCGCATTCACCGATACAATTCACAATTGATCACAAACGATATATAGCAAAATGCATCAATAATTCACAAATTCAGCTCACAAACCAAACAGTACATCACATTCACAATCAATAAGTCTATGAACCAGCAAAAGAAATAACTAAGTCTGTGAACCCGTCGGAGGATCAGCAAACACCCGTCGGAATTGATCTGTGGCCGATCTTGTGCCATGGAATCACCTCCTGCGGAGCATTAAATCAGCAGAGCGGTAGTGAGTGAGGTGGACACCTACAAGATTAGAGAAACCACAATTTTTAAAACTTGTGTGCATTTGTGTACTTGTATGAATAGTTAGCGAAAAGTGGAACAAAATGCATTACCCCGTCGGCGTCTGCGTGAAGAACGGCGGCGAAGTGGCATTCTGCTTGGTGGTCGGAGGTCCCGCCTCGCAATTTATGGATATGATATGTTAGCATCTGAAACGTGTAAATACAATGTAATTACGTATACAATCTTAATTACATGTATATAGTTGATCATCGAGGTTCGACTCTGGAGGGCCTCATCTGCCTCCTATCCTCCTCTCGCTCCTTTGCCTCCTTTGCTCATCCGCCTCCATTGCTCGTCCGCTTGCCTTTGCTGCTGCAGCTCTGCGATCATCTTCGCTGGCTTTCAGGTGTGCCTTCGTGGAAGAGGCGGCTGTCCGACGGCGAATCGACTTGGCCCTCAGACTGTGTCTGGGCGCCACCACCGAGTCCATGAAGCCGGCCCATGTGACTCCTCCCACCGAACTGGTCATAGATGACCAAAGGGTCGACCGGCATGGTCAAGGGGTCCTGATCGGCACCGTGCTTCTCCTTCATGGCTGCACTTTGTATGTGTCTGCGAAACAAATAAGATATGAAGTGGATTAGCTCGGCCCACGCTTGAAGTAGGCTGAGAGTAGCGAAAAGGCGATCACTTACAATCTTCTCTGGGGGCCGGGGCATCGGTGGTTCGCGTGCGTCGAGCCGGACCATGGCGTGTGTGCTGCGTCTACACGGTGAACTCATCGGGCTCAAGTCCGTGTGAAACTCCTGCAGTTCAATTTCAAATGTGAAATGAAAAAGCTGAATTGACAAGAATGCTAGAGTTGTACTTAGTATACTTACGATATCGCGCGCATGCGTGCCCCATGCCTCGTCCACCTAAGTAGGTCACCACGATCTCGGGGTTGGCTTCTCGATCCCCCTGTTCCTCTTGGACCTCTCGATCCACTCCCGGATGCCCACATCTTCGAGAGCTGCCTCAGCGTGTGGACACTTGTCCATCGGTCCGGACGCCAAAGTTTGGTACTTTCGCCGAGGTAGTCTGCTTTGTAAGGCAAGTGCCCTCGAGATCTTCATCCCTCGCTCTTGTAGTGCTTCATCACCGCGTCTGGCGGGATAACTCGATAAGCGTCCACGGCGGTCTTTGCCGCCATTGTGTCGAGCACATGGCGACAAGCACCATAGTCATCTGGGATGCGTCGAGGCCAAGCCGATACCTGCGCTCAAAGCGAAACAAACCGTGAAGCTATAAACACAAAAACATCAATAGAAATGACAACTTACCCGAACTCGGTTATGCAATGATCCGCGATTGCATCCTGGTCGTCCTCCACGGCGAGTAGTCGCTCCACCTAGTCACGGGCATCGAGCATCACCTCGCCCACTCGGGGTAGAGCTGCTCAGGGATCACCCCTAGCAAGTGGCCCGGCTCACCTTACCCTTGTTGAGGCAAACCAAGCCCTGCATGAAGAATTAATAACAAGTGGTTAACAAGTTTGTGGTTAGCAATAAAAGACATCGAAAATTTGTAGCACATACCTTTGCGCTAAAACAACCACCTCTATCTTGTCAAATTTGGATCTGGAGGGGCTTTTGGCAATTTATTCCGCCTCGACTTTTCTTGGGCTGCATGAGCTCGAGGCACCCACTTCGGTGCTACGTTGACTCCGTGGATCCAGTCCACTGTCCTCATCCCGGTCCTCATCCCCCTCCTCAAGCGTCGGTGGTGGTGTGGTGCTCCTCCACCTCCCGGAGTCGGTGGTCGTGTGGTGCTCCTCCACCTCCTCCTCCTCCTAAGCGTCGTCTTGGGGGTGAGCTGCCCTACTTTGACTCCTCATGCCCCCCTTCAAGACCTTCTTCAATTTTGAAGCCAACTTCTTCGTGGAATCGAGCCATCCCTGCACAAATTAAATTAAATGACATAAAGTACATTGATATTAATTAAAACAAATAAAATATAAATGTATATAAAATTAAATGACATAAAGTATATAAAATTAAACCTATAAAATTAAATAGCTTAAAATCTTGGCTTCCTCTTCTCTGCCTCTTCCTCTTCCTCTTGGCTTCCTCTTCCTCTTCCTCTGCCTCTTCCTCTTCCTCTTCCTCTTCCTCTTCCTCTTCCTCTACCCTTTCCTCCTCTTCTTCTCCTTCTACATGACATGGGTATCTTGATCCCAAAATATTATCTAGCCCATCAATCTAGTCATGGGAGGGCGGCAATGCTTATTAGGATGGGCAAATGCAATGTCATTTACACTACAAACATGTGCATCAATCTAGTTAAGAAAGCAAATAATAATTAAATTCAGGAAACGGGATAGTCAAATACATACAAGACATTGAACAACATGTATGCAAGCAATATGTTAGTGCTGGTACCAGTGCAAAATGGGTAGCTAGATGTTCAATTACTCAGGCAAAACCATGCACAATATATCAGCAAAACAAACACCTAGAAGTACCTCATGCATGATATCGCATCTTTTGATCTCAGGTTAATCAGGAAACTATCTGGCACAAACTCATTTGGTGCAGTGCAATGAACAAACCTGGGACCGACGGCGTGGACGAACTCGGGGGCAGCCGGGGCGGCGTGGTTTGGGTGTGACGACCTCCCACGGTCGAGAGGCGGTCAAGTGTTCCACCAGAGGAGAGGTGGCATGTGTGTGGCGGAGGAGGGGAGCCACCACCTGGCGGCCGAGGCGGCGGGAGGAGATGGGCAATGGAAAAGGCCGCAGGCGAGGAGGAGGGGGGTGGCTGTGGCGTGGCGTGAGGAGACCGGGTGGCCGGCTACAGTGGCGTGGAGGGGGCTACGGGCAAGGGGCATGGGGAGGCGGGCCGGCGCAAGGGCTTGGGAGGAAATGGGCATGGCACATGGGAAGGGGCAGGGCCATGCTGTGGGAAGGGGCGCCGGAGCGACGGGCAATGTGAGGAGGGGCAAGCGGCGCGGGCAGAGGAGGAGGGGAGGGCATGGCGCGGAGGAGGAGGGCTGCCTGCAAGCAGGGAGGCGGCATGCTATGAGGCGGGCGCAGGTGCTAAGTCCTCTAGGACTTAGCCGTGCCGACGCCAAGTTAATTAGGCTGTGTCGTGGCATATATGAGGCCGACGACACAGAGGTCCAACCCTAGACCCAAATTTAAGTTTCGTGGCGCCGAAGTCGCACTGCGAGACACCACGATTTATGTCAGTCGGCTGCTTGAGTCCACCAGCGAGTCCCATTGAGTTAGTTGGCACACTGCCTCTGTAGGTGACCAACTAACTCTGCGGGTCGCTTGCAATGCTTGTCACGTACATAGGTTCCATTCACAAGATATTAAAGCCCTACAAAAGCGTTCGCGGACATTTTTAAGGTCAATTTAAGATTCTTAGAACATACACAACCTATTCGGTGATTGCTCGCTTCTTCTTTACGCCTCGCATTTCATCGTCACAACAAATTCTTACGAAAACTCAAGGAGAGTAATGAGTCGCCACCGTGACGTTCTTCTTCGATACTTTTTGTAGCCTCTGACGAATCGAACGAAACATTTCTCTGATCACTTAAAGGTTTTACAACATGCAGCCTATTCCAAGTCATTCCTCGCTCTTTCAATTAGTCTGCGTTGGATCGTCACAAGGTTCAACTCAAAGTACTCGAGGTAACAGTTCATTTGAGACACATACACACAGTAACAGTAACATACCAATTAATTAAATAATAAAAATTACATGTCATATAGATGTATGTTGCCTAACAACTATTCTAAAGCTCTATTTAATTTTTCTTAATTTTAAAAACAACAACAACATTTTCAAATAGGTTTTACGAATTAATCTGGAATTACTATTGTCATCGGCTAAAATAAAACCATGGACAAAATTTTAGGTCGTATGTAAATCAAGAACATTTGTCCCGTCGACATAGACTAATTTTGTGTCGTCTTTGTTTCTCTCCAGACGATAAAAAGTCTTATTGCCACTGGTCCGGCCTGAGCAACCTGCAGGTTGGTCCCACATGTCGGAGTGCCTGTGTCGGCGGGTTTGGGGTAGCCGCCGACACAGCTTGTGTTGGCGGGATCTGAAATTCAAATTTCATCACGCGCCGATACTTCCCGTCTGGGGGGGAGTGCCTGTGTCGGCGGGGTTAGTTAAGCCGACGACGGTACGCTCTCTCAGTCGGCGGTCGAGGCGAGCGACGATACATGTCGCGCTCTATGTTTGCGGTTTGGGTGTGGCGGCGACATAGCCTCCTTGGCGTATATATGTCGGCGGTTTCATTGAGGTCGTCGAGAGAGGTAAATTTTGTCGTCGGCTATTTCTACCGACGATAAAAATGTTTGACGAGGACACAGAGCTCGTTTCTGTAGTGATTAAATCTGTAACTTATAGTTTCAAGTACAAAAGCTTTTGCATACTGAAAATTTACAAATTGCACCTTAAAACTTTTCTTAATATCACGGCCTAGTCTTTTAGATTTACGTGAAGTATTATTTTCTCTTTGTTTTAATTAAATGCGCATGACCAGTTGTTGTTCCGTTGCAACGTACAGGCACTCGGCTAGTTTAAACTTAGATACCACATCACCGGCGATAAATACTGCGCTTCCACTCCGCGGCAATCCAAAATTCCACCCAAAAAAGCTACAATACCATAACGGTATCATGCTACTGTGCTACAGATATTTGTTTTAGATGTTGGATTGCCGTTGGTTGAGAGGCACTTTAATACATAATGCAACACTTCTCGTGCTGGCACAACGTTAGGTATTGCAGCACTCCTCGTGCATGGTATTATATTGCAGCACTTCCCGTATTTTCGCGTGCTCAGAGCATGGGATTTGCAGGCCCACGGGCCATATTTAAAAAAAGCACAAAAAATATTTTTTTAGGGGCTACAACAGTGATGAGTAACCAGAAGTTAGTCCTAGTTCTGTTTCCCAAAATGATAGTAGCGCTTGCTTGAAAGAGTTTGTTATCCAGATCATCATATGGTAATTTCATCTGCGCCCGCAATCTATGTCGATCCTTCCACTTGTACCAAAGCCAATGGGCGCGTAGCGCCCATCCAACTCTATCAAGTCTTACACCCCTGAGCCTCTCAGAAATTTCGGTCAGTAGACCTTGCTCCAATTTACTAAGCAATGTCCTTCTTTGTATTGCTGTACCCTCCAGATGAATCCTCTTCGAAGACAGCCAATTTTTTTTAAAAGTCCACCTGGGCTGCAATTTTTTGAAGTCAAATGCATGATATTTGATGTAAGTACATGAGGAAAAGATGTATAAAAACTCACCAAAGAATATCATTCAGCAAACAGCAGTTGTTTGATGAACAAAATGCACCCTCGACGGGGAGGGAAATCAATGGCGAAAAGCAGATAACGAATGAGAATGAATTTTTGCAATAAACTGGCCTCAAAAAGCAGATGACACCGATTACTCTGCACCGTCGGTCGTGTTTTTTTCATCAAAAGTTTTAACTTGTATCCACTGTAATTACACTAATGAAATATCTGTATTCATTGACATGCGAGAATATTTTGTATCCACATTCAAGTTTCAGTTTTGTTTTCGCTGCAACCTGCAAATCGATACCAACCGATCCATGATTTCAACTTATTTAAGGGTGTGTTTGTGAGTGATTGAGTTTCACTAGATTCGTGAAGCTGAAGCTGTGAGTACATTAAGAATGTTTAGATAGATCATCTTGTTTACATTTTAGACCAAAAATATAAAATTAATTCACTTTATTTTAACCTATAAGTTTCAGATTTCAGATGAAATTGAAATCTAGAGCTCTACCAAACAGGCCCTAACTGTCTCTGGACCCTTTTCTTGGCATCCAGCGTTGGAACTGAATGGACGGAGACGGACTGACATGGATCCGGCACGATCCGTTTCTTGGCCAGTAATCCGCAGCAAGCGCAGGAACGCGTTGCTGCTGCTATTGACTTCCTTTTTGTGCTAAGAACTCGCATATTAGCTAGGCTAGCTTCTTCAGAGATGACTTCTGAACTAGCTAGGCTAGCTTCTTCAGAGATGGGTTCTGAACGGTATCGAACATCAGTACGAAAATTAAACCAGGGGATAGTGTGGAGCCAACACGGACCCCGAAGTCTCTAAACTTGCCTGCTACGAAATCCACATCCGTTCGGACTTACAATACGTATGCATTAGTGATTGCTGCTCCCCTGTGCACTGGCTTGGCTTATCGGTACCGTTTAGTTTACCTCGAGATAAAACCATAGGTACCGGGTTCGCTATAAAACCATGTGAATTGCGAATCAGGTTCATCGAATTAGGGAGAGGCTTAATTTCCATAGTTGCCTCTCGTTCGAACTTTCAGTAACAAGGAGATAAAGAATCTCCTTGGCCATGTCGACGGAGCAATGCGAAGGCAGCCATTGCGGCGACGACGGCGGCTTGCCAGAGGACCAGGTGTTTGAGGTACTCACCCGCGTCTCCCTCGACGACCTCGCCGCGTGTCGCCAGGTGTCCAGCCAGTGGCGCCGGCTTACGTACGAGCCTGGGTTCACGCCGCTGCACTGCCGCCGCGCCCACGCCGTCTCGGGCTACTTCGTCCAGAGCATGACGCGCAACCGCTTCTCCGCCACCTTCGTCTCCATGCACTCCCCCACGCCGCCCATCTCCCTTGACTTCCTGCGGTCCAAGCACGTTCGCATCGAGGCCGTCGCCGCTCACAGCGGCCTCGTGTGCTGCGTCGGGGCCGACACCGCGCGCAAGGCGCGCTACTACGTGTGCAAGCCCGCCACGAGGCAGTGGCGCGCGCTGCCCAACCCGAGGGTGCGCTTCCTCACGGCGGCCACCGCCATGGTTGCCCGCCGCTCCGCCGCCGCGGAGTTCAAGATCGTCCGGTCTCGATCCCGGCGCTGGGGGACTGCCTGCGCTGCGAGATCTTCGACTCGAGGAGACGCGTGTGGCGGCGCTCGGCGGACGTGATGGTCTGGCCGGCGTCACTCTTCGCCGCTGGCCCGGCGGTGATGGCCCACGGGGCCATGCATTGGCTCCGGTGGCCGGACAGGCTCAGCGGGGCCCAGGACATCTTCGCGTTCGACATGAAGAGCGAGACGTGGACGCTGATCGGGCTCCCGCCGGAGGTGGAGGAGAGGGCGGACATGTGGGCGCGCAAGAAGATAGTGGCCGTGGAGGGGAAGCTGTGCCTGGTGGTGGTTGTGGAGGAGGTGATGGAGGTGTGGGTGATGGCTGACTACAGGCAGGAGAGGTGGGAGAAGACGGTGGTGAGCTTGAAGAGCCTCACCTTGCAGGAAGGGAGAGCGCTTATACTCGAAGATCTCTGCTCCACTGACGTTGCCGTCCTCAAGGGTGGCGACGGGGTGATGTGGTAAAAGCACACGCTTCCTTTTTACATCTTTGTTAATACTCTTTATTTACAATCAAAGTAACAATTTTATTTGTTTGATCTTTCAAAAGCTGAAGTTTCAGCTCCAACATATAACTTCTCTCTATTTTCGTTTTGATTTTTATATGCATTTTGGTGCTGAAAGTGTGCATTACATTTTGGCTTTTCTTTTTCCGTAGTATTTTAGCTGAAAGGTTCAGCTCGAGTTAGTGGTGCTAATCCTATATATGTTTTACAGGTATGATTTCTGGAGGGGCAAGATGGCAGAAGTCCCGGTACATCACAACCGCATACAAGAAATCTTCAAGTACGAGTCAGATCTGGTTCCCTACGAGATAGATGAAAAGCCTGGATCTCCAAATTGCATTATCGCTTCTTCAAAGGAGACTTAACGCAGCATGCTAGCTTATCGCTTTACACCGATGTAGAGTATATATGAAAGAGAGATGCTTCTTGTTGGAATAAAATTTTCCTTCAACACTTCTATAAATCTTTTTTTAAAAGTTACATAAATATTAAAGTATAAATGTAAATCTCTCTTTAAAAGTTGTACAAAAATTAAAATCTGAATGAAAAATGAACGCTGATTACCGTATGCACACCTCCGTCCCCATATTCGTTTCGTTGCGTTCAAGCTTAGCATCCAACCCACCTATGGAGGAGGACTCGTGTATGCATAGCACCACGTTTACATTTTCGTACTTGTTTCGTATAAACAAGTTAATTCAAAGATGCTATGTTTAGAACAATAATCATTATATACTACAATAACTCATTTTATGTAACAGACCACTCTTTTCGAAGTGGGTATGATAATACCTTCATGACTACCTCAGATTTTAGGCGAGTAGATAACCAAGTGCAAATTGCCGTACATAAAAGCAATTGTGAATATTTTATAGATAAATTAAGGGCCTAACGGCCAGAGTTTACAAAAAGTGCTAGCACCGTGATACATTACCAAAACACCCACGGGAAAGCTTGAGCGAGATAGATCAAGGCCTTCAAAACCAAATATCATCGCCATCTACGTTTTGGAACTCATCGACTTCATTGAAATCTAAAAGGGGAGTAGGAGCAAGGGTGAGTACACAACCAGTATTCAACAAACAACACGGAAATTCTAAATATTACATGCCGCGGAGTTTCAAGGAATTGGCACTAGTTTAGGTATTTGGTGGATGCATACGCTTAGGATTACGTTATAGTACAAAAGAAATACAAACCATCAATCGATATCATCACCACAACACCACCACGAAGTTATTAGTAAAATCCAGATTACGCGGGTTTATAATTAAAACTACTCGAGCTCGATTCTGAGGAATCACCCTAAATTAACCCAGCTTCATTAACTTAGGAATACGACGTATTCAAATACCATTTGGTTCACTCTGTGAGCTACTCAACTTTACCCACAAGATATCTACGATCGTTGGTGCCACACGTGAGTAACATGCAACTTTATGCATGCGGTCGGGACGAGATGAACATAGCCTTTCATTGAATTTCCCCTCTTTAGCTCTTACCCAGTAGGCGGTGCAAATCCCTAGCTTCCAGGACCCATGGGCCAGGGCGGGCATCGCGATCTGGCCAACTAAGGAAACCTACTGTTATGAGAACCGGCGAATGTCCCATCCATTCCCGTTCCACCCTAAACACGTTATGCGATCCATTCCTTCACTGAGAATGGAAATCCACCCGTAGGCATTCCAAGGGGAAAGACAATATACCGGGCTACGTGGATCAGGCCAACAGAGCTGACCGACCCAACTTGTGGTTGAGAGAGGACTGAGGTTATTTATTTTGCCCAGGGGTTGATCCTTAATTGCGAAGACGTTCTCGACGGCAGCGTCGCACCACTAGTACCCGTCACCAAACCACACCACACTGGGCTTGTCATCAGTTTGGAAATTGGGCCAGCATCCACCTTCCGTGGTCCGCCCAATACTATCCCCCAAACCGTAGCAGATTTTAAAAACGCACCCCGAGTAAAGACTCGGGGGTTTTGAGCAACAATTGAAAAGTAATGATTATTATTATAGCTAACCTATGGTGGTTCATAAATGATAACCTAGGGCTAACAACTGAATATGGCATAATCAACATGGTTTTAACAAGGTGGTGGGTTTTAACTAGTCAAGTCTTTCCAAATTAGCTCCTGTCGGTGTACTTTGCACCGAGGTACCCTCCACTGTGAATAGTGAGCCCAAGAAGCGGCTTGCCTAAAGACAGCCGGGCAAGGGCGTGGGCGATCAAGCCTCGCTGCCACCCGGCGAGAAGCCCACGTGGCCCCATGGCGAGTAGGTGGGTGATCACGCCACCTTTCATGGGGTGGAGCTTAGCGTGTTTCCGGCGCGCGAGGCGGTGGCCGATCACGCCACCTTGCCGAGGCAAGGAGGCCACGTCGGCGCAGCAAGTGGGCGATCATGCCGCTTTCGTCGGGCGGCAGCCAGCGTGGTGCCACTGGGGCAAGTGGGCGATCAAGCTCACCCACGGGTGTTCGCTTAAGAGTGGCTGCAAGTGGGCGGGCGTTTGGGCCCCCTCTCCAAGACCCGGAGGCAACAAAAAAATAAGGAGAAGGCTTCACCAAGTCTCCTTCCCCAACATCTTGAGTCAGGCCATTAATTGTGAAGGATTCGCTATTGTCGGTATGTTTAAATGGCAAACAGCAAATAAATTTGTAAGTCTAGGGGCCCACGCGCTTCCGTTCTCTCGAATGGTTAGACTACAGGGTCCAAAGTTTATCTTGGTTCGGGCCGAATGTCCCTACGCCCATTCGAGTGGTGGCGTTGTATTCTTTGGGAATGCGGCCGATCAGTGAATTCTGATTTGCTCAAAAGGTTAAGCCAGCCGCCCTTGATGTTAGAATGGACTCTCTACAGAGTTGGGTGACTTGGAATGGCTCGATCCCCCTCCTCATGAGACCCCCTGCCTTTATATACATGTGGAGGGAGGCAGTTACAGGCGCTCTTAAGGAGAGATGAAAAAAAACAAGAAGGGGTATGCTATGACCGGAGTTAAGCCCTATGCTTGGGCGCAGAGTCGCTTGAGTCTTGAAGTCGGTCTTGGGCTCTGGCGCTTTGTCGTTGATAATCCTTGCCATCTTAGGCCAGTAGACATACGGGTTAGTCTTTGGCGTCCCGTTTCCTTAGGAAGCAGCGTCACGCTGCCATGTGCTGTCGCTTGTCAGTCTTGACATCGGCAGTGGCTGGCTTCGAGATTGCCTCGGGGGCGCTGTCTTCCCTCTGCGGCGTGGCCGGGGTGATGAGACAGCTTGCTTGATTTTGCTCCATCCCTCGGTCGCCTCGGGGCGATGTCACCTGCCCTTAGTGAGATCGGCGAAGTCTGGCGAGACAGTCTTGTGACCTAGGATCATGCCGGTGGCGAAGGCGAAGGTCCTAGGTTTGAGTCGATCGAGGACCCCGCCATAGGGACCCATTGGGGTTTCGGCGGATCCCTTAGTTTGAGACATGCGGTGCGTCCGACCATAGCCGTGGGTCGAATCCCCAGGTCGGATCAGACCAGTCAGAGGTCGGAGCCTAATGGTGGTTCGACTGCGATGTGGTCTGAGCACATGGCCGGACCAAACCGATGTTCCTCCGCCTCTTGAAGGAACCCCGCTTCTGTTTGGGCACGAGTAGACCCATCTGATATCTCCGCTTGTATCGACAATTTCATAGATGAAGCCTTCTTTGTGGGGCACCCTGGCGTAAGTATTCACAAGAGCAAAAGGTCGCCGGAATGTGCGTGTTCTGGCGATCCGTCATCTTGATAGGCCGACCGCTCGGTCGACCAGATCTTTCCGTGCGTGCGAAGACCGCCGCCGTAGTCTTGAGCCCCCGAAAGCGGTCGGAGAAGTTGGGGGTAAGATCGGACCTTGATGGTTCGGAGCGAGCTGGGCTCTGATGGTCTTGCTTTCGGGATCCGGCCGACAGTGTCGCGGAGAGCCTGCGAGGTGTGTACGGGAGGTGTCGTCTCGATCCCGAGCCCGGGCGAGTTATGAAACTTCGGCCGAGTCCTTCGACTCGATGAACTAATTTTGCTGGTCTGGCGAGCTCTCCGTGCGGTGTAGCCCCAAGCCCTGAGTAGGCCTCGGAGAGCCGATTGAAGTTTCCTGACAGCGCCTGGTCCCTCGTTTTGGCCGGACGGAGCCTTGCTCGGGCCGGAGGCCCACGCTGCGCTTGACGAGGCCCCGTTTGGTGCTCGCTTTGGCCGTAGCTAGGCGTGTTTGTTGGCCGGTTTTACGCCAGAAGCTTAAGCGAGGCGCCCGTCCCGAATCCTCGTCTTGCGAGGTTATCCGTGGGAGAACAGCCATTGTCCGCCCCTGGCACGCCTCCGTCCCGCAGTGTGGGACTGGAGGGGGTGAGCGATCGCGTGCTTGCCATCGCCGGCCGAGCACCGTGCTCGTGGAGCTCTTGGCGGGTTATCCGAGTGGGCCACAGAGATCCCTCAAGAGATCTTTTCAGCGGACGATCTCTGAGTCGAGGCGTCCGGCCATGGAAGCCAACCCATGAGCCTTTCTTTACTCGATCCCATATTGGTCCTCAGTCGTCAACACCCGGAGTAAAGTAGCTGCCACCCTCTGACAGGTTCCATGGGAGGCGTGAAGTGGTCTCGGACACGAGAGTTAAGGTGATTGGGTCGTCACGCCCACAGCTGAGGGGCCACCGGGGCTCACCTCGTTCTCGTCCCTTACTCATTTTGTATCCGGCGACCTCGAAACCTCTAGGGTTGTCAAGGCTTCGAGCCTGCGGTGCTTCAATGTTCTCGCCACCTCGGGGCCGTCCAGGTAGCTCGGCGGACTTTTACCGATGCGCTTGACCCGGTGATCCATCTGGAGGCTAAAAAGCGAGGGTCGTGGGGCGGGCGCCACGGCGATGAGTGCTCTGGTGCCTCCCGTCCGCATTTAATGCAAAAAAGATTTGGAAAGGATATGCCTTAAGCTAATGTGTTGTCACAGGCGGCGGCAGGGACGTCGGGCGCTTTGTTTCTGAGGCGATCGTCGCTTTGGCCGTCACTCTGGCGGGAATGGCGCCCGTTCGGTGCTTGCAAAACTAACGGGGAAAAGCTGAGGCGGAGACTCTTGCGTTTTTTCTTTTTGCGCTAAAGCATCCTCGCGCCAAGAGGAAAAAAAAAAAAAGTCCGGGAGTTCGTTCCTTACCTTTTCAAATCTCCCATCCTCGTGCGCGGAGATGTCGCGTGGCGAATGTTCCATCTCGCCCGATCGTGCACAAGGCTTGAGAGGAAAGGGTTCCTCCCGCCGCTTGGCGTCTCGGTGGAGGGTGCCGACGGGAAGTCGGCCGCTCTTCGACTGAGCTTCGTTGTAGCTCTGACGGCTGAACGAGATTGAGGTAGGTGGAGGCGAACGAGATTTGAGTCTCTTTTCGACCCTTGGCCAACAAAGGATATTGTTGTCGTCATGCCATGAGGAGGTCACTTATTGTCGAAGCGTGCCCGCCCCGGATCGAATGTGATCAAGTCCGGGGGGAGCTTGATTCTGAGAGGAGGAGCGCCGAGCATGAAAGGGAGGCCCGGGCCAAGGCCGAAGAGGATCTCCATCGTTTGGAGGCCTCTGCGGACGGTAAGCCACCCGATCCCGGCTTGAGGACTTTGCTATCGTAGATTGTTTGGTATGCTTCTGACGCTTGTATTGGCTTGTAAAGTTGCGGAGGAGACTTGGTGATGTTGTGAAAACGTAGAAATTGGCCGTGGAGGCACGTGATATGGCACTCGCGTCGCGTGAGGTAGCGCTGGCGGAGAAGAAATTGGCGGAGGAGGATTTGTCCGTCGGATCGCCGGTGATAACCCTCCAGAGGTCGGGCCAGAGGTCTGCACCGGTGCTTTCTCCGCCAGCTGCCCGTGCCGAGCCCGAAGCTCGCTTGCCGCTGCTGCTCGAGTCTTGGGAAGACGTCGAGCGCTTCGTGAGCGTGGAGCGAGCTTGGGGTTACCTCGGCGCTTTGTCTCGTCGCTGCCCATTATGACGGCGTCGACTTCGAGGTCATCGATGGCGGGGTTACGCGCATCAAAACCGACGCGAAAGGTGTCGAGGAGCTGGCGACTCGGATTGACCGTACACCGCAAACAATCGCCCGGTAGAATATCGCCGCAGGATATCCTCCATCGGACGCAGGGAAAAAATTAAGTCTGCTCTTGCTTTTGTTGATTGTAAAGACTTCGCTGAACGTCGGATTAAAATTTTGTTCGCTGGTCGGATCGGCCCATCAATTGGTTTTGCTTATTTACGCCCCCCCCGACAAGTGCCTTCTGATGTAGCCTTATAAACCGCGAAGGTTACCTCGAGCGTAAGTCGGTCGCGCTATTTGTTGGAGGAGGCTAAATAACCATTTTAGGATTGAGATATTTTGGCTTGGTGCGCCGCTGGGCTAGAATGCTTTCGACCGCCATGGTTCCCATCGCTTGAGCACTTCCTTCTTCCACAAAGCGCTTATGGCAAGTAGCCATCGGGGCGTGGTAGTGAGCGTTCGTGTCGAGAGGATTGCATTTGGAGAGAACCGAGTGGCTGGTCGGGTCATCGATCCGTCGGCGGCGCAGTGGTGTTGTAGCCCTCGAGTGATGCGTGGGGCCTAAATGTCGGGTCATCACGCGGAAAGACTTGAGCTCGAGGAAAAAAACGAGCTTAGGGAGAATTTT
>JAYEVE010001346.1:0-26455 GCA_036346375.1 Guadua angustifolia
CTAGTCACCTTCTGGCGATTCCCAACCGTCTAGACCTCCAACGCACCTTGACTTGTCCCCGTTATCCTCTGCCTCATCATGACCTGTCACCGTCATCCTGCGAGCATAAAAAATAAGAAAACCTATCACATAGCAATGTCCAAAATGATATACAATAATTATCCAATTGCTAAAAATAAATCATATTCTGAAGAATCGAGATGGCGAATAGAGGGGGGTGAATGGTCGTAAACAAATTTCCCCCCAAAATACTCCAACTAAAACCTCGAAAGGATCCCACAAAGGAAATCGTGAAAAACCCGAACAACTAGACAACTATGTGTACCCCTAGCTTGTATGTATGAGTACCAAAGAATATGTGGGAATTTTTGAGTCACAATTCTGGTTGTCTAGTGTCCAAAATAAGAAGGAATCAATTCAACTCTTACTTTTAGAAAGGAGATCAATTCAAATCACAAAAGCCACTTTCAGAAAAGCAAAAGCAGAAATTTCAGAAGCTGTCCTCAATTAGAACAGGTGGTTGCTGGGTTTCTGCAGATTAATAAATTTTTAGAATTTTTCTCCCTATGAGCAGATGATTCATGAAGAACTCCACCAAATTTCAATTAAAAAATCCTTACAGAAAAATCAGCAAAAATCAAAGAGTACAAATAGTCAGGAACTTCGAGCAGAAAGTTTGCGGCTCAGTTTTCACCTCATGGCGCCCAAACGGTGCAACAAGTGGAATCCAAAATTTTTCTACAGATGGATATTATAGTTCCGCACCTTATCCAATAAGAATAACTCAAAAAAAGAGTTTTCTATATTTTTATAAAAATCAAATACTAACTGCTGCACGAAGAACAAGTTCTGGACAGAGTTGGAACTTAAGAGAAAAGATGATCTCTACTCAATCCAAGAGTGCAAAAGAGATGTAAAACCAAATAAACACACTCAAGACATCTAAGATCAGCATTTAGAAGGAGGGGAGGAAAATCTAAATTTCAAGAAAGTAAATTGCGTAAAAGTAAATTGCAGGAATTTAAATGCTGAATTTAAGACATAAAGTAAATGCGTAATTTAAATTCAAGCATGAATGAAAAAGATTTGTATTTCTGGAAGGAGAAGGTTTACAAAGCCACACAACAAGGTGGGCAAAGCTCAAAGGAGCACAAAAACCTCTACAACCTTCAAGGGGAGGAGGCTACCCCTCCACCCCTATTTATACTACTCTTGGGCCACCTACTGTAACATCCTGAAAATTCAATAAAGTGAAAATAAATATTTTAAATTTGAAAATATTTATTTCTGAGTTTCTTGGCATTATTGAATTTTATTTGGATTTCCCTTGGAGTTTTGCATTGCATGAGAAATTCAATAAATGGAAAATAAAGAAGGAAAAATAGAAAAAGGCAAGAATACAAAAAAATAAAAGTTTAGAAAATTGCCATGAGAACCCTGATCATTCAATTAAATTATTTTAGCTACCAATTGAGATTTTATGCATAAAATAATGAAGAAGAAAAAGGATCCTAAGAAAATATCCTTAATTCACCTTGCTTTGAATCCGAATCCTAATAGAGCAAAACCTGTAAGTAATAAGAAATGGCAGAAACTCATACTATGCATAGTAAATCAATGAAACTTGCAACTAGTGATTAAGTCTATTAATTTAACCAATTTTAGCATCTTGAATTCATAAAATAAGATTAATAAATTCATATAGAACAATCCCTGTTTCTTGTAAAGAGTTCATTTGTTTTGCTATCTATTTCTTTTGCTCTTATTGAAGTCTTTTATTTGCTTTTTCCGTTGTTCGACGAGTAGAACCCGACGTCTCTAGTTTCCGCCGTCGTCGTCGTCAACCGCAATCCTCGTCTTCATCGTATTCGTCAATTAAGCAAGGCAAGCATCCTTTGACCATATTGATCCCAGTATTTTATATTCTTTTTGTGCATCAAATTGTTTTATGCATGCGTTTACTTTATGTAAATTGCTAATTTGTGGATTGGTAGTTATACTGTTGTCTTGTGATCCTCCTTTGATGATTATGGAAATGTGAACCTTGACAACCATAGATTGAGGATAGGCACTACTTAATGTCATCTTGGGTATATGCGTTCATATTATTAATGCTTAGCCATGCTTTAGAATCAATTATGCAAATGATCAAACCAATAATTGTTTCACGAAAACATTGAAAATATTCTTGTTGGTTTCGTGTATTTTGATTAAAACCCAAAAGAAAACTATGCTTTGATGCGGCGATTATTGGCAATAGCGGATGTGCGACGAGAATTGCACGTAGTGTAGGGTGAAGTGTCGCCCGTGTCGGACTAAGGACCGAACGTCGTGTTGTATGATCCAAGAAAATCCGTACAAACCACGAGGGTGAGTATGGGTAGCCTTAGCCTATTAAATTGTTTAGACATGGCTTTGCTCATTGGTAGGCGGGAGCTTGCACAGGATTCCAGTCAGGTCTACCTGACGGGGTTTCTACTTGCTAATGCAACGGTGTACTCCTTGCCATGGACAGAGACGTGGTGTTGGGTGTGATAAATGTGGATCCACGGCTTGGGTGAGTGTCTCTGTTTTCAGGGCGAGGGTTAACGTCCCGGGCTGGGGTAAAGCCTTGTCTAGGAATTTAATGACTATGTATGATCGCTCATTCGCATACTTTTGTATGGCGATCCACGGCTGAAGTGGTGAGTGGATCATTCCTTGTGGGTAATGTTGTACACCTCTGCAGAGTTTAAATCTAATTGATTAGCCGTACCCGCGGTCATGGGTGTCTTGGTGAACTTGCACGAGTTAAATGTTTTATTGTTTCCAAAAGGGTTTATTTTACAAGTTAGCTTACCCCACAGATGACCCAATGCTATACCCTGTGTGGGCAAGTATTGGAATCAGCTGTTGTGCCCTGTGTGGACAAAGAACTGGATATATGCCATGCGATGGCAATGATTGATTCGTCGCTCACGTCATGGAGGACTGTGAGTATTATTATGCTTTACTTATTTGCTATCAATTAATCATGCTCTTTTAAATTCCGATTGCAAATAACTTGGTTTCCAAATTCAAATTCGCTTTATGCAAATTAACTGTAGTAGCCTCCTTTGGAATGGCCTGCATGTATTGTAGGTTTGCTCAAGTCTTGCTGAGTATGTAAAATACTCACCCTTGCTTAATTATATTGTAGGTGTGTGCTAGCGATCTTCGAGTCTCTTTTAAATGCATGAGTTGCGGGTTCTTCTTTGAAGTGTTTTATTTCTAAGGAGTTATGCCTGGTCAGTTGCCTACGGGATTGGATGGGCAAACTGCAAGTTATTGCTTCCTTTGCTGCCATTTATTTCCCTGAGTTGTATATTTTTCGTATAATCGTTTCCGCTTAATTATTTATTGTGTGGTTGTGATTCCAATTGTTGTAAACATGTGAGTGCTAGCTACTGATCCAGGGAATAGCACAGTAATCACATGGAGGTTCCTGTTCATCAGAACGGGGTCTCACAGAGTTGGTATCAGAGCTATACTGACCGTAGGATAAATCTTAGATAGAATGGTCGTTAGCATTGGAATATGAGAATTCAAAATCTTACTTCCAAAAGCTACTATATTTGCAAAATGTAGACCTTGCTATTCTTTTCCCATTCTTAAGATTCTATTCTTACCCTACATTCATTTGGATTTGTAAACAAATTCCCCTTATCTCAAAAAGAAATTGTCGCTAGTGGTCAACTTTGCTGTTGATTCTGAAGATGTCCGAGACATGTTGCTGTCATTCCCCATGCCGACCCAATGAAGTCTGCAATGTATGCGCCAACATCTCAAGGAAGTCAGACAACGCTTCGCCACTTCGACAAAACGGAAGCACAACTTGAAGATCCTACTTCATGAAGAGGCAATACCACCCACCAGTAAAGGAGTAGAAGATTAGAATGTCTTGCGATCTGTCTTAAGATAAGAACCCTTTGCGCATAGCATATTATTCCGCTCTAGTTATAAAGAGCAATTAATGTTGTTGTTATGTCTTGCTACTTGAAATTTGGGTTTTTGTTCTGACTTGCCAGGACTGATTTATGAGTGGGAACTTAACCTCTAAGGTTGAAGTTTCACAATAGATTGTCCTCATGTGTGAATATGGAAAATTCAACCCATAGGATGAATAAGAAATGATGAAATAACTTATCTCATCTTTCTATAAAGTTTTATCTAAACTTATCTCTTCTTTCAGTACAACTTCTCATAGGTGTAACCAGTATGGACTTTAACCATTCACAAAATTAAACCTCATCAAGATTAGTAATATAGTCTCTAATTACTACTCTTAGCTTTGTTGGAGATCGCATCATTCATATATAAACCAAGTAAAGATCTCACCACATTAGTAACCCCAAACTAGCTTATGCTGTTTTAGGCTAGTTAAAAACTTAATGTTCTAATAATAATTTTTAACCATGTCTTAAAACTCACCTCACTACTTATCTAAGTTATGTACCATAAAAATGAGTTAGAACCAGAATAGTTATAATCTCCTGAACAGAAACCTTCGAGTGAATATTAAAACAAAAACTGGAAAAGAAAATCAGGAACTCTATTTCCTAAAAGAGATATAAAAAGGATAGCATCAGTTATGCATATAATCTTTTCCCATCTATAGAGTTTCTTTTCTTATATGTATACTCATTCTCCACTCCTAAGTTACTCTTCCTCGAAGTATTTCTTTCCTTATCTCTTGCAAAATAAAAACCCCCAACAGATCTTTTCGAAAATAAGTCTGGCAGCAAGTTAACAGCATTGCGAGGACTACATCAGCAACTTCAAGAAGATGAAAGTAACGAGCAGCACAACCTCTCCGATTTCTTCAAAGCCTTGGAATACCGACTTCAACAAGTGGTGCAAAGATTAAAAGAAAGCTCGTCACTGAATAGTCTACTTTGGAACATAGCAGTATACAAGCTACATATTATTCTAGCTATATAGTACACCTTTTATACGTAAATATATATGGCCAGTACAAATAAGAACCATAGATACCCTTCCTACATATTAAGTTGAATATATATATAGTATTTCTGTATTGTTGAAGTTTTGTTGCAAATCTTTTGTGTTACTTCGGGTTGCTCTCGTGAATGTTAAACCGCTAGGTTGAAATTTGCGATGTGTTAACCCTGCTTAATAAGAAAATTTTAATTAAAAAGATTTTAAAGAACGAAATGTTGCCTTATGAACCAAACAAAAAAATGACATAATCTGCATAGAAACCACAACTAGAGTTAATTGGAAAGAATCAAATATTACTTTGTATGTAGATAACCCTTATCTAACCATCCTTCTCCGATTCCAACATCTTGTCAAGCATGGTTGCAAAATGCCTCTAATCCAATAGAATTCCATCTAAATAACCTTACTCTAATAAATATTGTTGCAGGACGCCTGCGACATAATCCATTAATACATCTACTGGAAGTAATGAGTAATAAAATCTTTAGCCTTTATAACTGACCTTCAACTCTCCCCAAATAATCTTGGTTAAAATGCATTCTTTCATTCATCTCAAATATTTTAACGTACCGTGTACCTTTCTTTAAATTGACTTATTCTTGCTAATGATTCTCGGTATAAAATGCTAACACTCCTCATCTACTTCGTGAAACCCCGCAAAACACTCACTGCCAAGAAATGATAATCCTATCTAAGTCCAACCAAATCTTTAGTATTTAGCTAAAGCACTTCCCTTACATAGCAATCGATATAACTCTCCAATTTTCTTAAGTTCAAAAAAAATGCACCCGCAAAAACAAACTAACAAGAAAAACGATTACAAGAATCTGTAACCATAGTGTAAATGCTCACTATAACTGAACAAGTCACCAAATGCACACCCTTCTGCTCTAATAGCTAGCACAAAATATTTCCAACGTTTGCATAATTCTTGCTGGAAAGGAAAATAGCTTAGACTAGAAACCTATTTCTATAACTTATTCGATATCTAAACATTGTTCTTTGAAGTGTTGTCAACCCAGTCAATCTGAACCCTGTGCTTGCACTTGCTAGAGGGAAAATAAGGCATGCTGTCGATGAGAGTGCAATCAATTGCTTCAGTTATGGAAGAAAATCATTCTCCTGAAAAGCGTCATATAAATAATATTACTTGTTACTTTGCGAAGGTCGATCGAGATCATTCCCATCGCAATGCCGCCCCCTTAATTCATTAGTCACCCCTCCAATTCAGCATCAATGAGAGAAATTCCGATCCTTGATTGCTCAAGATTTAGTGATTACACGAGGAAGAAAACTAGCCATTCAGAAAAACATCGCTTAAAGAATATCTTAAGAAGAACAACTACCTTTTATAGCCATAATCATCCGTCAGGATAATGGCCCAGTGATTATCTCTAGAAAGATTCTAGTTATTCACCGTACCATCCCAACCAACCATCACACATGTGAAACTCATGTGAAAGTAAAAAGCACACAAACTACTCTGTGTTGGTAAAAATCTCACTCAGCCAACTATCACCTTTGCTTTGATCTCAAACTGTTAGACAATGGCGATTAGCCATGATTCTTGCCATATATAGGATCTGGTCTTTCTTTAGTCAGAGCCTAGGATTTGTATTTTCCTTTTCCTGCTCGCGTGCAACCCTAGGCTGATTGCTTCCGTAAATGCCTTTTGGCTATTTGCACGAATCCTTTCCTCATGCAATTCAGCAAATCTGGTAGACATCCCTGCTATCACAAACATTCTAGTGCTTTCTTTGTTTTGCATCCTTGCAAAAATCCTCCTTCATGAATCTATATGTGAAATAAACTAGTGTCAGGTGAACTTGAAACTAGTTGATGTCCCAGTCTGTTTTTCCTTTGAAAATAGCTTGTCATCTTCGAGTGATGCTTCCTTTCAAACTCTGTCATGCCGCATAGGAAATATCACTTAAAGAATTAAAGAAACAACACTTGACCCTAGCTACCTTCATCTGGAAAGTAGTAAATAGCAATTGCCAACGCCATGTTTCTGATCTGATAAAGGAAGTTATTAGACTAAAAGATGTTCTAGAAAGCAACAAATTGAAGTTCACAAAATAATATTAAGCATACCAGTGTATCTAACAGAACACCATGGGAAAAGCGTGAATAATCCAACTGTCACAAAAAAAGAACCACATTCCTAAACAATGTCCGTAAATTGAACAAATATGTTCTGCAATCATGAACATACCAGAAGTCGCATTAAACTAGATTATAGCTCTGAGAGTAGGAGAAATAAAAGTCTGAAGCAATTCGCTCGAAAAATTTGTTAAACAATCAGAGACGCTTAAACAATAATACATGCCCTAAGAAAAATTCTGCTCAACTTTATTCTCAATCTTAATCATTATCTGTTTATCTTTCCAACAACAATAAATAGCTATCTGGTACTAAAAATCGAGAAATCAGAATTTATTGCTTTTGCTATGGTAGCCATGGGCATTATGCCGATAGTCGTCCGAAGAAAAATAAAACTCCATCTCATCCTCAATCTAATAAGTATTAGGCCAACAATTACCTAAATCAGAGTGGCGCAGCGGAAGCATAGTAGGCCCATAACCCACATGACCCGGGATCTGCAAACTAACAATTCCTTAGATGTATATTAATCCAACCCAAAACATCCGTTCCAGTCATTCATGACGTTACCTTCAACGTTGATTCGCGAAATAAGCTTATGACTTACTGGGCGTAGTATTAGATACGATACATACATGTATCCGAACCCTGCTAGAATTCAAGTTTAACTCTATGGTCAACTCCTTGATTCTAGTCGCTTCCTGATTATCTATTTCGTAACATCAACAAACAAACTTTCTGTTGTTTCGAATAAAACGGATAATGTCACTTGTATCAATTGAGAAGAACTTAGATACTTCGTCAATATCTACCCAAGAAAAGTTTTAATTTACCTCGTAAAGAAAGACATTAGTAACTTTTAGGCTGTCTCAAAAGACCTAGAAAACGTTAAGTGCTCATGTCAACCCCTGATGTCAACCCTTGCTTCAACATCAGGCTTTGAATGTAAGACATCTTCTGATGTGATTGTACCTGATTCTTAATATGGTATTGAGTACGTTCCTTGTGTATTCAATTTTTGCAATCAATCTTTGGATTCTATACATTTCATTCCTTCATAGTTGCCAAAATCCTAAGAAAATGTAAACCCTCTGTTTATTAAAATGATCAAATGAATTGAATCGTCAGGATCATCATATAACCCTCTTGCCTCAACTCAATCCTTGAATCATCTCTATTCTGTTGTTAATCTGTAGACAACTTTGAGTAACATTTAGTTCGGCTAATTTCGCCAGCTATTGTTGAATTATATAGATCAACCATTGTATTCCAATATCCTTCTGGATAATAACATTCAGTTCTTCCTAAATGAATCTAATAAGAATACATCTTTTCTTTCATCTCCAGTATTCTAAACATGCTAAATGCTATTCTCTAAATTTGATTATCCTTATCAACAACCCTAGTTATTCAATTAAAAGAGATGTGTAGGAAGTATTAGTATCTCTCATCTGCGTACGCAAAAGCCTAAATGCAAATCTTATCTCTTTCTCGCACGACAACTTAGAATCACAAGACGAAGATCCAGTGAAGCTACAGCAATGAAGGCGATGGATCAACACAAACGACAAAGTCACCTCTGATAAAGAATTCCCAAATCTATCTCATCCTCGAGAATTGCAAGGTTCATGGTATTCACTATTTCCAAATCCGAAGTAACCTGGCGTTACGATATATATTAGGCCATGCCGTATTGTTAAGAAAATGGGAGAAAAAGAAAAGGCATATAAGTTAGAGTTATCATCCTAGCTCTAGTATTCATCATATCTTCTAGGTACCGCAATTAAGAAATTATCTTCATCTTCCTCCTGAACTCACCTAGCTAAATGAAATCAATCTATAACCCGAACTAACCAATCGGAAGCATCTGACTAAGATCTTAAAAGAAACTTAACGTCACACTCGTAATAAATGCTGCAAGATGATCAAGATTCAACGGAGCAATCCTTCTGAAGAAGAAGCAATTTGGAAAACGAGAAGATCGACTCAAGGAGAAGTTCCTGACTTCTTTTAGAAATACTTTTCCCTTAGACCCGCCAAATCTGGAATTCGAGATTTACGTAAGGGGTAGACACAGTAACATCTGAAAATTCAATAAAGTGAAAATGAATATTTTAAATTTGAAAATATTTATTTCTGAGTTTCTTGGCATTATTGAATTTTATTTGGATTTCCTTGGAGTTTTGCATTGCATGAGAAATTCAATAAATGGAAAATAAAGAAGGAAAAATAGAAAAAGGCAAGAATACAAAAAAATAAAAGTTTAGAAAATTGCCATGAGAACCCTGATCATTCAATTAAATTATTTTAGCTACCAATTGAGATTTTATGCATAAAATAATGAAGAAGAAAAAGGAAAAAGATAACTTTTAAATCCAAATAAAGGCATTGTCAGAATTTACATAAAATAATGGAATCACAAATGGAATCGAAAAATTTATAGAAGTATTCTGAGATCAAATATTTTTGAAAAACAAAATTTGAAAAAGAATATACTTCAATTGATCTCAAAAGGAAAATCAAAATGAAATTAGAAATTCGAATTGCCACCGATGCGTGGGCCATCCGTTGATTTTCCGTTCCGTTGGCACATTGGAGAATTTACAATCACTGATAGTGGACCCAGGTCTTTGCTGCCAAATGCATCGTCCCCAACCCTGTTCCTTCCACTGTCGAATTCTCTCGAAGCCCTGAGTCCTGAGTGGCGCACTACCAGCGATGATTGCCACGAATCCCACTCAATTCGCTGCTCTCCCTGGCTATAAACCACACCCAGTGTTCGCAAGGCAGTGCTCTTGTAACATCCCGAAATTTTAAATAAAGTAAAAGTAAATATTTTAAATTTGAAAATATTTATTTCTAAGTTTCTTGGCATTATTGGCTTTATTTGGATTTCCTTTGGAGTTGTGCATTGCATGAAAAATCAAATAAAGAGAATTAATGAATGGATAATGGTAAAAAGGCAATAATGTAAAAAGTAAAAATTTAGAAAATTGCCATGAGAACTCTGATCATTCAACTAAATCATTTTAGCCAGCAAATGAAATTTTATGTATAGAGAAATGAAGAGATAAAATGAAAAGACAACTTTTAAATCAAAGCAATGCATTGTCAGAATTTATGGAATATATGTAAGACTTAAATGAAGCTGAAAAATTTATCATGAAACCCTCAATGCAATTTCTACCTTTGGTTGAAATATCGTAAAATAATAATGTAATTTAGGACTTTTCTAAATTTAAAAACATAGACTCTGAAAATAAGGAAATTGCAATGTCAGAATTTTTATAAAATAATGGAACCATATTTTGACCTGAAAATTTTATAGAAGCATTCTGAGGTCAAATCCTTTTGAAAAACAAAATCTCAAAAATAATGGACTTCAATTGCTCTCAAGGAAAAGTTCAAAATCATTTTGAATTCTAGTTAACTTTAAAGAATTATTGTATGAAAACCAAAGAAGCGAATTGAGCGAACTCAAAGAAAATGGAAACTACATACCTTAATCTATCTACATAAAAATTTCTAGAAAATTTTGAAAGAGATAAAACTACTTTTAAACTAATTGAACTTGTGGTCAAAATAATCGGATGCATGTACAAAGAGTGTCAGCCATTATCTAGTCGCCACTGTAGCTGCAGCCTCAATTCCTTCGGTCCCTGCCAGTGGTCCCCGGATCCCTCACGCCAGCCCTCAAGCCATATGCATTGCACCTTGGAAAGCCAACCGTGGTAGTGCTCCACTTTCCTCTGCGCTACTCCTCTTTTCTCCTCGGCCAGAACGCCATTCCCCAGTCGCCATTTCTTTTCCTGCTGCCGAAGCCTCCTGGAGCTCAAGCGATTCCCTGCCAGTTTCTTCAGTAGAACAAGAGTAGAGCTCAGCCATTGCCCATTCCCTGAACCAGCAAGCTCAGCCGTGTCTTCCTCCTTGTCTTCACTGGAAGACTGAAGTTCTTTTCCCTCCATTGCAGTGCAAGCAAGAAAAAGGGGAGAGGCAGAAGATCAGGCAAATCGGTAACCCATTTTCAAATTCCTCGCAGCCGTATCATCTTAGAGCGTCGCTGAGCCTTGATCAACCTTCAATTTCAGCTCCTCCTTACCGATCAACTGCCGCCGCGCCCCATTTCTTCTTCCTCGGCTCAGGCGCATGGTGGCAGCTCATTCCAGTCATTCTTCGGATCAATCAAGCAGTAAGATAGAACTCCTAGCACTCCTTGATGCTTTATTAGCTATTGATTTGAGCTGAGATTAACTCGTCTTCTTCTCCGGCGAGCTCCTGCCATTGCCGCTGCCCCCTCTCGGTGGCAGCCCACTCTGGTCATCTCCGGCGACAACCGACCCCACCATCGGATGCGCGTCGCCGAGCTCGTGCTCAAGAAGCCCTCGGCCGAGCTCCTCCGTCGCTGCAGCGTCGCCGGCGAGCAGCCCTAGCCGGAGCCCTGTCCTTCTCCCACTGCGCCGCGGGCCGCCCTGTCATCCAGAGCAAAGCCCTCCAGCCAAACAGGTGAAAAGGCGCTTCCTCTCATGCGAAAACGTATTTCCATTTTCTTTAGAATTTGAATACCGAGTTGATTCAAACATTTAAAATTTTTGCATGGTAACTCCAATTTGAATGAAATAAGTTTCTATATTCATCTAAAATCAAGTTCTTCCATAATATGCAAAAACATTCTGAAAAACAGTATTGGATGAATTTGAAATTCAAATTTGAATAAAAGGTTTAAAGATATGCTTCATATTAAAATGTTGTAAACAATCTCAAAATTGAATGAAACTAATTTTATTAGAATCCTTATGCTTCCAGGAGTTCAAATATATAAAAATATTTGGATTTCAACTTTGTTTGAAATCATTTTCCATTAAAGGTTATACTCAATACAATAAGTAATCAAAATGAATAATTGTATAAAAGAAATTCTAAGATAAATAGGATTTGTTTCTAAGCACTTGTATGGCAGTACCCTACCTTATGATGCTGAAATAATTAAGGCATGAATTTGATTTAGGCTTGTTCATGAATAATAAGTGGTTTAAATGGAAAAGATATATATATGCATGTATATGTGCATACAACAGTTAGTAGCAATAGACATATGCATACAAAGAGTATCTAATAGATGTAAAGAGTCATGAATTGGTATTAGAATGAGTAATTTGTCACTATTGAAATGTTCCTAACGAAATGTCACATATGTACAAGTTTAATTAGCATCAAGAGCATAAGTCCAGTATATGTAGAAGTATGTGTGCATGTGTAGTTAATAAAGAGCACAGTCATGATAAGGAACTAGATTTTAAATATCTTATGTAATCAAACTAATTGATTCAACAGGAATCATTACAATAAGGCTATAACTAACACTCAACCAAATAATCGAAATTCCAATACTTGTATGATTTGAATTGTCATAACCTTCACAAATGAACATCAAATTTGTGAAACTAAAACCTGGAACCTTAAAAAGTAATATCCTTGCTGATTATGTAAAAATACTTCATATTAATACAAAGTTGAGCTAAGTATACATTAGGCCCTAATGAACACTTATATGAAAAGCATCTCGGATAAAAGCCAAATATCACGAAAACCACTTTAAAACACTCTTAAGATTATTCCTACTTATGCCAGAAAAATAAGTAAATTATCATGTATAGTGTAGTCGTAAGTTGAGATTTAATACGACCCAAAATAGTGTTACGCGATTAGTCTCTGAAGCCTTTTCGTCCACTCGTAGAATACCTCGTCTAAGTGCAAATTCTATGTAGAATAGCTCAAAAATGATGTTTAGGATATGTACTTAAATTTTCTGAGAAAATATTCTATTTACAGCTCTTGGATCATGTAGTTTCTGCTCGTGCAAAACCCTTAAACGATAAGAGTTCCCGTACCTCTGTTGGCCGATTTCTTATATCGTAAATCGTAGCATTGTATAAGCCTCTTTAGCAGTGAGTTTCATAGCTCGTCTAAACCCAAAAATTTAGGAAAGTGCCTTAGAAGTGATAACCAAAGTATATTCTAGCTTGTTTAGGATTAGAACCCTTATTTCATCAAGTCTAGTATAGTAATGCAAACAGTTAAACAACCTCAAGTTTTATCGTCTTTATGTTTTGTATATGAGTCTGTAAGCATTAAATAACCTATTGCTAAGATGCCCTTTTTAACAGAACCTTTCCAAAACCATGAGTGTATGGTTGGTAGACTACCCTTAAGGATCTGTCTTGTTGGAAACTACTTTTAGTGCTAGGTTAGCTAAAGATCTTTCGACATGGTAGCTAATGATCTAATTGTATTAATCTAAATTATCTTTGCATCTTGAATTCTATATTATAAATAAAAGAATACCCAATTCAGCTTCTTAAATTCATAAACCAAAGATAGATAATCTAAAAGAAAGCCATGCCTTGCCCAACCTAAAAGTTATTAATAAATAGATGTCTAATCAACTAAAACGAAATATGTTGAAATCATCTAATCCAACTCAAAGATGTTCTTGTTTTCTGCGATGATTCTTTATTTGGATTTTATGTCTATCTCCTGTTTTCCCTTATTAAAGTAGTTTATTTGCGTTATTTCCGTTGATCGACGTGTAGAACCCGACGTTGTTGGTTCCGTCGTCGTCGTCGTCAACCGCAATCCTCATCTTCGTCGATCGCAACCTCGTCTTCTCCGTATGCAATGATTAAGCAAGGCAAGCATCCTTTGACCATATTGATCCCAGTATTTTATATTCCTTTTTGTGCATCAAATTGTTTTATGCATGCGTTTACTTTATGTAAATTGCTATTTTGTGGATTGGTAGTTATACCTGTTGTCTCATGAATCTCCTTTGATGATTATGAACATGTCAACCTTGATAACCACAGAATAGGGTTAGACATTGCTAAATGTCATTTTGGGTATATGCGAACATATTTAACCTGCTTAGTCATGCTTTAGAATCTGAGAAGCAGATGATCATGATTAAAATTGTTTTCCTGAAATGTTTTACATGAAACCTGAATGGTCCTTTTTGGGAAAATGGTTGCGGGTACTTTGATTAAAAAAAACCTAAAATGAAACTATGCTTTGATGCGGGCGATTATTGGCGATAGCCGGTTGTGCAGACGAGCTTGCACGTAGTGTAGGGTGGAGTATCGCCCGTGTCAGTTTAAGGACCGAGCAATGGGACGCTATTGATCCGAGATTTCCGTGCAAACCACAAGGGTGAGGATGGGTTAGCCATAGCTTGTTATATATTTAGACATGGCTTTGTTCATTGGTAGGCGGGAGCTTTGCACAGGTTTTCCGGTCAGGTCTACCCTGACGGGGTATTCGGTCAGTCTACTTGCTAATGCAGCGGTGTCCGCCTGCCGTGTTTAGAAACGTTGTGTTGGTGTGTGAAAGTGGATCCACGGCTTGGGTGTGTGTTTCTAGTTCTACGGCGGGGGTTAACGGCCCGGGCTGGACCAAAGCTATGTCTAAGTAATGTAATGGCTATGTATGGTTTTCTTGACGTCACACCTAAGGAAGTGTGTCGGGCAAAAGTTGATCATTCCTTGCGGGTAAAGATGCACACCTCTGCAGAGTTTAAATCTAATTAATTAGCCGCGCTCGCGGTCATGAGCACTTGGTGATTTCATTCCAATGCTAGATGTTTTATTGTTTTCAAATGGGTTTGGTCTAAACTTGTTTTTAGCAACTGTTGTTTTCTGCCGAAGGGCTGGTATTGATGGACATTATGGTTTGGATTATTCGCTACTCACAATGGGCTGTGAGTATTACTTACTATTGTATCTATTTGTTATCAAGTAAACCTGCTCTTATAAATTCCGTTTGCAAATAACTTGTTTTACAAATGCAAATTTGCTTTATGCAAATTAACTGTATTAGCTTTTCCTTTGAAATGGCCTGCATATATCATAGGTTTGCTCAAGCCTTGCTGAGTACGTAAAGTACTCACCCTTGCTTAATTATATTGTAGGTAGTTGAGTTAGCGTTGCTTGAGCCTCTCTTAAATCGCAGTTGCGGGTTCTTCTTGAAGCGATTTATTTTACATCTGGAGTTTATGCAGTGGGTTACTGCGGGAATGGTTGGGCAAACTATGAGACATTGCTTCCTTTGCTGCTTTATTCCTCTGAGTTGTAATATTTATTTATGTAATCGTTTCCGCTTAATTATTATTTGTATGGTTATGATTTCCAATTGTTGTAAACATGTGAGTGCTAGCTACTGATCCAGGGAATAGCACAGTAATCACATGGAGGTTCCTATTCGTCAGAACGGGGTCTCACAGCTCTCCCATTTCCCCTCACTCTCCTTCCTTCTCCTCAAGCCAGGCGCAAGAAAGCTTCTCCCGTTTCTGCCATGGCCGCATCCTCTGCTGCTCGGGCGCGAGGGGAAATCCAAGCCCTAGAGCCAACCATTCTTCAATCCGGCTGAGCTAGAGCATCTCCATGCATTGCTGATCAAAAGCCCTCAACAATTTTGGGTCTCTCCCATGCGAAATAGTGCCGCCGCTGAGAGCCCTTTCTTCCCCAAGTCCGGCCGCCGTGGGTAGAGCTCCCCAGAGCTTCTCCTTCCAGGTAAACCCCAAGAATGAACTCCCCAGTGTCCCCTGATGCTCACTAGGCCACCGATTCAGTCTCTAATGCCCTTGTCTTCTTCCTTCACCGAGCGCCATTCTCGCTTGCGCCCTCCTCATTGCCAGCAGCCTGCGTCCTCTCCGTGAATCGACTTCACCCCGAGCTCTCCTTGCCGTCTTGATCCTCTGGTGCCGTCGCCTTCGCTAGAAGACCGCCGAGCACCTTCGCCGACCAGCCCTAGGAGTCCCTGTTTTTCGTCCTGTCTTGCTGGAACCATCGGGTGAGGTTGAAGAAGAAGCGAGCCAAAGCGCCTTTCTTCTTTGAAAACGTATTTCGGTTTCTGGCGAAATGCATTCAACTACTGATAAATTGTGCAGTGTTAGTTAGAAACCAGTGAAATAAATTTATATATTTATCTAAACTCAGAAAGAATCTAAATATATAAAAATATTTAATTTTTGAACTGCTGTATAATTATTTAATTTAAACTTTGATTATGATGCAAATGTGGTTTATCATGGCAACTTGTGAATAATAAGAACTGAAATGGTGAAATGAGTATTAATGCGATGCTAGGATCAAGATGTATTCAGATATACAAATAGATTTAATTTTTGAACTAAGTTTAATTTGTCTGCTTAGCAACCATTAATAATGCTTAATATGGCCACTAATAGAAATGAGTGTATAATAGTTCATAAAATCATATAAGAAGTGATTATGTGCTTCTGGGATTGTAATAAACCTAATCATGCAAAAATATTCAATCTTAGAACCAAGCTTAATGTAATTGCTTGTTAATAATCATTAGTGAACCCTATTATAATGTAACATCCCAAAAATTTCAAAAATGGTAAAAGTGAAAATTTTGAATTTCAAAAATGGAATTGAGTAAACAGTTTAACCAAAACCAAGATTTTTATTTTAAATATTATCTTTTCTTCATTTTCTAGTTTGACAACCCAAAAGAAAAGGACAAGATGCTACAATAAAACCTTTGGTCCAAAATAAACAAACTCTGAAAATGAGTGGGAACGTAATCTTACTTTGAATTTCCATCTTTTCTAAGACTTTTTCAACCATAATATTTATTCTTGAATTTTGGATTTAAAGAAAAATCGGTAAAAGAAATTAGTAAAAGAGTAAAAGTAAGATGGTAAAAGATAAAAGTGAAAAACCAGGAAAAAAATAATATTAATTCATTAAAAAGTCCCCATCACATCTTTTCAGCTGTCCAAAATTTTTAAAAGATTTAAGTAAAGAAGTAAATAATAAAGCGACATGTTTTAACTTCAAAACAGTGTCATGTCAGAATTTTTATTAAATAATGGAGTAAATTTTTGAGCTGAAAATTTTTACAGAAGCATTCTTAGCTCAAATCCATTTGAAAAACAATGTTTTAGAAATAATAGACTTTATTTGCTCTCGAAGAAAAATCTAAATCAGAAGCAATGATTTCATGCCTAATGAAAACTCAATTTGTCAAATCCAACACCTTAATGAAACTCAAAGAAAACTCAAACAACACGATATAGAAAATAATTTTATAAAATACTAGAGACCAAAAGATAAATAAAAATCAAATTTGCAGAATTTTGGCACATCATTTTCAGAGCTTAAAAATTCAAAAACAGATTGAAAATCAGCCAAGTTTGATGAATTACTGCTCTCAAATGACAATAGATATTGAGATCAAACCAAAGAAAATAGAAAGTAGGACTTCTGGGCTACCTACTCAAAAATTTGCAGAATTTTCCTACTAGGTTTACACCCCTTGCCAAGCCTACCCATCTGATCTGTCACTTCTGCACTTAAAATCGTTCAACTGCTGTTCTTCACCGATTCACTCGATGAGAACTTTGGCTCAGCTTCTGGCAGGTGGCCCCCGCGCGCCTGGGCCCACTGGCCAGCCCTCCTCCTTTCTCTCCTCCCTCTCTCCTCTCCAGCCCCTGCCCGAAGTCTGCCTCGGCACAAGTTTTTTCGCCTGCACTTCTGCCCGACAGGAGACTTGCGCCACGCGGCTTGCTCCGCCGAACGTTGCCATCTCCGCTGCCCATGCCGAAGCCAACCACTGCATCGGTGCCATAAAGCCTGAAAACTAGTCTCCATCTCCCTTTGCTTGCTGTTGCTGCTCACATTGTTGTAAAACTCATCCGGCCAGAGCAAGCAGCACCGAGCCAGGCTTGGTTCAAGCGCAGCACCCAGGTGAGCTAGCCTAGCTATCCCATTTCCTGCGCACAGCCAAACTCCTGAGTTGCCTTGCCTTGCTTGCAGCCTCCGCCAGCCAGGAGCTCGCCATCTTCTTCCTCCTTGCGCCGGCGAGCCAGCATTCAACCGCACTCCTCTTCCCTAGCGCCGGCGAGCCTGCACACAACCGCAGCTGCCGGTGAGATCTTGTGCTGCCATGCAGATTTGACTCTCTCCTCTAGCTCCTAATCTTGCTTCTCTAACCTGCATGCAGCCTCCCCGGCCTCATCTCACCTCGCCCTGGTGCTGCTCAGCCAAACCAGCGTCGCTGCTGCCAAAGCGCCATTGTTGCTCTCGTGGAGTTCTAGTGTTGTGTGGGTCAGCTCAAGTAAATATGCAAGAAACCTTAACACAAGAAATACTTTGGCGCAGTGGTTAAGTCTCCAGTGTTGTACTCTCCAGGTCTAGAGTTCGAATCCCCATTCTGCACTTTTTTTTATTTTCTTTTATTTTTTTTGCCCTATGCAATAAAACATTCATATCTTTTGCTGTAGATCTCCGATTAATGCAAACTTAGTTTCTAAATTTGAGTTACTCAGTAGGGATTCAGAATATGCAATAAAAAGTTACACGTTGCTTGCTGCAAAAACCTTTAGTTAGGAGTTGAATGAAAGCCATGATTTAAGTACTATGAAGGAACTATGATAATCCTAGCTCTAAAAATTATGAAATAAATCCAGCATGCTCCTGCAACCTCAAATGATCCATTTCTGTAAAAAGATTTAGGACTTAATGTGTTTTGCATCAAAAAGTTAATTGCGCAAAGCCTTAATATCATGCAAGATTCAAATAGTTAAAATATGGATTAAATGGACTCAAAAATGTGTAAAACCAGTTTGGATGCAATCCTAGGTTTGCATAGATCACAAGTATATAAAAACATTTAAGTTTCACTTTGGTTTGCCCTATTTGCTCATTAGCCAAACATGCAATCGGTGAAACGAGCGAATGGCCATAACTTCATAAAAGAACCCCAAACTCGATGAAACCAAATGCTATAACCCTAACATGTCACATAATTGCTTGATGTGGAAAAATGATATCATCTTGAATAATTTTGAGTTAGGCCGTATTAAGCGCAATGAACTTTGGTATGAAAAACATCTCTAATGAAGGTGAAAAATCACGGAACCAACTTTAAAACACTCTTAGGGTACCTTCAGCTTATCCCTGAAAAATGGTTAGATTATCCCTTAAGGTGCAGTCGTAACGAAGAATGAAAACTGGACCGTAACTCACATAAATAAGCGTGGTCATATAAGCCTTTTCGCAACCTGTAAAATATCATGTACAAATGCTAAATAGTGAAATAATGGTTCATTAACATTCTATGATATTTATACTACCATAATATAGAAAAACATTTCATTTATAACCTTCTTTGCATATAAAGCTAGTTACATAAATACCATAAGTGACCACAATTGCACCAAAACCATAACACTTAAGCACATTTGGTGGCTTGTAAAACTACTCGCCAAACATAAAATTTTGGGAAAATGATCCAGAATCATACCCCAGTATAAGGATAACCAAAATATAGAATAACATCTTAATTACAACTTGCTTAACATATGAAATTCATTAGAGCAAACACCTAAATAATAACGATATCAAGATTGTGGTTTAATGAATAGTTGAATTCGGAAGTCTTAAAAGCGAAACATCGGTAATGCAAGAACCATCACGTAATCAAGTATTCTCAACCAATAACTCAAAATTCCAGATCCACCATATAGGAATTACTTCCATGCATGAACACTTAAGGCTAGGGACTATTCATGCATAATACTACAACGAGTGACTTCTTCCAAACTAAATAATTTTTGCATCTTGAATTTGAAACTACAAGTAATGAAATACATAAATATAGCCTCTTGAATTCATAAACAACTTCATGTAAACTCATAACTAAAACTTTTGTAATCAACAAGCGAAAGCAAAACATTTACGTAAAGGGGCTTATTATACATCAAGTACTAACGAAATCGTTATGCAAGAGATTAATTGAGACCTCAAAATCAGCATGTTCTTCTTGGTAAGTTTAAATTGGTAATTGCATCTGATTTCTTTTTGCCCCATTTGATTCGGTGTTATTTGCTTTTGTCTCGGTTATTATTATTCGACGCATAGACGACGATAATTCGGATTCGAGTATTAACGACAACGACTTTGATCCGGATTTTATTCCCGACGAAGAGCAACCAGGCAAGCACCTCCTTTGACCATTTTGATCCCATATTTGCAATGTTATTTTGTTTTATCAAAACTATATGCATGCGTGTATGTTTTAAACTTGTTATATTGTGGGTGATGGTAGCTAAATCCAATTGTTGCATTCCCATTACCTTGACATTTGAACTACTGCCATTGTAACCTAGTAATGGTGTAGACAATAATTAATGTCACTTGGGTAAAACTTGCGAGATTAACATATGTATATGCTTAGACTTGCTCATTAGATTGGTTTCAAAATGATGGGAGATGTTTCAACTACATTGAGCAAACTTGTTTAAATTGAGCGGAACCGAGGTATGGTTTCCGTGTATCTTGGTAAATCAACTCAAAACTTATGATTTAGACGCAGGCGAGTTATTACTTAACTTGAGGCGTGAAATGGACCTCACGCGTAGTTAGGGAGATCCTCGCCGGTCGATTAAGGACCGAACTTGATGCTATCACTTAAGTGTTTGGTGCAACCACATGTGCTAGTATGGGATAGCCTAAGCTCACTAGATTGGCTAAAGCCTAGCCTTGCATTTTGGTAGGCCGGAGTAGTATGGACGATCCGATGTCTTGGAGTCGTTCTAGGTGCTCCCTTCATCGAGGTGTTGGGGCCCAAGCATTCCAATACAACGGTGCATGCCTTGTCATGGGGAGAGTTCGCGATGGGGCACCATCGGTCCGGGATCTCGGAACTATGGCAAGGGTTTAACATCACTTGTCATTGGTGCAAGGCTAAGCTTTAACTAGTTGAGCGGCTTTGTCATGATCACTCTGCCGACACACCAAAGGAAGTGTGTTAATAGCTTGGCAAGAAGAGTAGATCATGTCTTGTGGGTAAAGTGTACACTCTCTGCAGAGATTAAAATCTAATTAATTAGCCGTGCTCACGGTCATGAGCAACTTGGGAGAATAATGTCAAGTATAGTCTTTTGTTTTTCTTTGAAACTTTTGGAAATGGTGTTGGAATGAGTTGGTGGATTGGGAAGCCATTGGTGGCTGTTTTACTTGTCATTTGCAGCCAAGGAGGGCTGTGAAATGCTGTATATGAATTCTACTTACTGTTATTTAGCTTCATATTAAATGTTCTTTACAAATTAGTTCGTTTATGAATCTTTTGCTTGCAAACAAAATCCGCATTTATGCTGAAATGAGACTAGTGTAGAAGCTTAATTCCTTATTCTAGCTTGCATTTACTGTATTTCCATACACTAAAGTCTTGCGAGTACATCGTGTACTCACGGTTGTAATCAAAAACATTATAGGCGATGGTATGGAAGAACACCCGACGACACGAACTTTACTCCGGGTCCGACGATCATGTTGACGGATGAACTTGGGCTTCTCCAAGTCGGTTGCCTATGGGTTTATGGATGGGCATACCGCTGTCCTACTTTTGTTAATGTGTTATTTCCGCTGCACTCTACTTTTTGACTTGTGATATTTGGCGATCGGCCACTACTTGTAATAGTAAGTAGTTGTAATAGTTGTAGTTTATGTTTATGCTATTCCAACTGCTTAGATTCATGTGTATGTGTTGCGATACATCTCGAATGCGGGATATGTGGGTGCTAGGCGTTGATCTTGGGAACTAGCACTAGACACATATCCGGGTACCTTGAATTGTCATCAACCATCAATGTATACACTCGTGCGACCGTCGTTCTTTGGCTATTGCTCTTGCTCCCTTGGAGAGTGCGAGGCGATACCAAGGTCTGAGACGGATGGCGAATGCTATGCGTGGATGAGTTGGTCTCAATCCCGGTATGGTTGTTCGGAATGGAATCGAAACTCTCATGGACGCGTAAGTGTGTACGGTGCGACTATATGGCTCATATTTGTTTGGGTGAGGGCCATTTAGTCAATACTCCGTGCACGGGACTTTTGGGTGGCAGTGAGCATACACTTAAGTGGAGTATGGGTGTCACCTCTAAGTCCAACGCACGTGTGGGGATCGATTCATACTTCCGGGTGCCCACATATAACCCTTAACAAAAATGATAGTATGATAACTCATAAAATGATGAAATGCATGGTATTAAGTTCTTAAAAATAGTAAGGACCCATGTATGCATAAATACTTAGAATCAAACTCAATTAGCATTCTTTTAATGAAAGGAAATGTAAATCATAACAATAAGTAAATAGTTAATCTATTGCAATTAAAGCTAAAATAATGCCAAACCAGCTTTGAAACATTTCTAGGATTGCTACCTGCTAACACCTGAAAAATAAATCAAAGGTCATGTTTAGTGTAGTTAGAAACAAAGTTTGAATCGTGGCCGAATTAAGATTACCAACATGGTCATTTAGTCTATTTCAACAATAGATAAAATAACTCATCCAAATACTAAAATCAGTAAAATCTATTTAGTAACACTCTACAAAGTTTATGCTACCATATTCCATAAAAAGAATCTTATTCCATTAAGGTTTGCATATTACTCTTATTAGTTCAAATCCCTTAAGCGTTAACCCGTCATTTCCCTTTTTGGCCGATTCCGAATAACGTTAACTTAACAATGCCACTTAAGCCTTTTCAACAATGAATATAATGTATCGGTCAAAACCTAAAATCTATGGAATCAACTTAGGATTGTTATGCAAAGTATAAATCATCTCATTATGAAGAAATAACCATACTTCATCATGTTTTGCATATTAATCCTAATAGCTGAATAACCCTAAGTAATCACATTGCGTTAGGCCTTAATGCGAATGAATAAACCTTAGGTAATAATGAAGGAATCCTTAGTTAAGTTGTTTTTATCACCAGAACCTTCTCAAATGTCACGAATATGTTATCAGCAGCCTAAATCAGTAAATCTAACTTGCGTAAAGCTAATTCTAAGCGAAATCAATTAACGATAAAGAACCAATCATTCATACTCTAATGTGATCGATTAAGCTTTTCATTAACTCGCAAATTAGCTCGTCTAAATCTGAATTTAATAAAGAATAGCCTAGAATTGATCTTTAAGTTATAATCTACCGTAACCTAAGAAAATATCCTTAATTCACCTTGCTTTGAATCCGAATCCTAATAGAGCAAAACCTGTAAGTAATAAGAATTGGCAGAAACTCATACTATGCATAGTAAATCAATGAAACTTGCAACTAGTGATTAAGTCTATTAATTTAACCAATTTTAGCATCTTGAATTCGTAAAATAAGATTAATAAATTCATATAGAACAATCCCTGTTTCTTGTAAAGAGTTCATTTGTTTTGCTATCTATTTCTTTTGCTCTTATTGAAGTCTTTTATTTGTTTTTTCCGTTGTTCGACGAGTAGAACCCGACGTCTCTAGTTTCCGCCGTCGTCGTCGTCAACCGCAATCCTCGTCTTCATCGTATTCGTCAATTAAGCAAGGCAAGCATCCTTTGACCATATTGATCCCAGTATTTTATATTCTTTTTGTGCATCAAATTGTTTTATGCATGCGTTTACTTTATGTAAATTGCTAATTTGTGGATTGGTAGTTATACCTGTTGTCTTGTGATGCTCCTTTGATGATTATGGAAATGTGAACCTTGACAACCATGGATTGAGGATAGGCACTACTTAATGTCATCTTGGGTATATGCGTTCATATTATTAATGCTTAGCCATGCTTTAGAATCAATTATGCAAATGATCAAACCAGTAATTGTTTCCTGAAAACATTGAAAATGTTACTGTTGGTTTCGGGTATTTTGATTAAAAACCCAAAAGAAAACTATGCTTTGATGCGGGCGATTATTGGCAATAGCCGGATGTGCACAGGAATTGCACGTAGTGTAGGGTGAAGTGTCGCCCGTGTCGGACTAAGGACCGAACGTCGTGTTGTATGATCCAAGAAAATCCGTACAAACCACGAGGGTGAGTATGGGTAGCCTTAGCCTATTAAATTGTTTAGACATGGCTTTGCTCATTGGTAGGCGGGAGCTTGCACAAGATTCCAGTCAGGTCTACCTGACGGGGTTTCTACTTGCTAATGCAACGGTGTACGCCTTGCCATGGACAGAGATGTGGTGTTGGGTGTGATAAATGTGGATCCACGGCTTGGGTGAGTGTCTCTGTTTTCAGGGCGAGGGTTAACGTCCCGGGCTGGGGTAAAGCCTTGTCTAGGAATTTAATGACTATGTATGATCGCTCATTCGCATACTTTTGTATGGCGATCCACGGCTGACGTGGTGAGTGGATCATTCCTTGTGGGTAATGTTGTACACCTCTGCAGAGTTTAAATCTAATTGATTAGCCGTACCCGCGGTCATGGGTGTCTTGGTGAACTTGCACGAGTTAAATGTTTTATTGTTTCCAAAAGGGTTTATTTTTCAAGTTAGCTTACCCCACAGATGACCCAATGCTATACCCTGTGTGGGAAAGTATTGGAATCAGCTGTTGTGCCCTGTGTGGACAAAGAACTGGATATATGCCATGCGATGGCAATGATTGATTCGTCGCTCACGTCATGGAGGACTGTGAGTATTATTATGCTTTACTTATTTGCTATCAATTAATCATGCTCTTTTAAATTCCGATTGCAAATAACTTGGTTTCCAAATTCAAATTCGCTTTATGCAAATTAAGCGTAGTAGCCTCCTTTGGAATGGCTTGCATGTATTGTAGGTTTGCTCAAGTCTTCTTGAGTATGTAAAATACTCACCCTTGCTTAATTATATTGTAGGTGTGTGCTAGCGATCTTGAGTCTCTTTTAAATCATGAGTTGCGGGTTCTTCTTTGAAGCGTTTTATTTCTAAGGAGTTATGCCTGGTCAGTTGCCTGCGGGATTGGATGGGCAAACTGCAAGTTATTGCTTCCTTTGCTGCCATTTATTTCCCTGAGTTGTATATTTTTCGTATAATCGTTTCCGCTTAATTATTTATTGTGTGGTTGTGATTCCAATTGTTGTAAACATGTGAGTGCTAGCTACTGATCCAGGGAATAGCACAGTAATCACATGGAGGTTCCTGTTCATCAGAACGGGGTCTCACACCTACCACCCTTGGATGAGTCCCTCAACCCTAGAGCACTCATCTAAGGGCTAGGATTAACCCACTCGCACAACCATGCAAGGGTTAACCCAAAACCCACACACATAATGGGTTTTCTTGCATGGTTTTCAAAGCATACTATCTAGACCCGCTAACCTATCAACTAGACCGCAATCCGACGGCTCTCATTGATCCACGCGGCATCTAGGTAGCATCATCTCCTTTCCTTATCTTCTTGACTTGCCCGGACTCCGTCTCTGATCATCTTCTGCCGATCTCCTAACCGACTGGACCTCCGACGCTCCACGCCTAGTCTCGGTCATCCTCCACCACACCATGACTTAGCACCGTCGCCCTATAACCATCAAAGACAAGGAAAAACCTTTCACATAGCAATGCCCACATATATATTCAATGATTATTCCAAAATCATTAATCAATTATAATTTCACTCAACGGTCCGATGCTACTGCGCCAAGCAGGTAGCACTAGGAAAAGCAACCAACACTCAAATTGATTCACATCGAAAATCCAATTCAAATCAAACTCAATTTCAAATCAAACCAAACTCAATTCTCGTCAATTACTCATCACACACAAGGATAGACCACCACATGGTCTTTCATATTCCTAACTCAAATACAGTCAAATACTCATCACAAACATAGATAGACCTCAACATGGTCTTTCAATCTCCCCCTTGATGAGTATATTGACAAACCACCCAAAAGGCAAAAATTTAAGTTAGAAAAAGATGAAAGAAAGCAATTTGATTGTAAAGCCAAACTTAGTCCAAGAAATAGAGAATGTGATTATAACCAAGTTGACAAGAAGGATTTTAGAGCAAAACTAAAGAAAGAGCAAGTTTTCCACAAACGCTCTAAAAATCCAATAAAAACTCACAAAAGCTCAAACATGCCTATGATTCTTAAGGATTAGTATGATTTCATCAAGATCATAAGAACCAAGATGCATTCACATTTTTACCTATTGATGATGCCTTTTCTATGTTTTCTCCCCCTTTTGGCAATATAAATGTCAAGAAGGTATCTTCTCTCCATTTACATATATATGCATGAAATGCATCCTAAAAGAGTTTTGAAGATTATTCAAGTGATCATAGAGATAAAGTATGACACCAAACTACTCAAGTTCAGATTATGCTAAACTAAGCTATGTCTAAGTGCAAATGTCAATTTTGCTAGCAAGCACAAATAAAACTATCATTTTTGCATGATTTAACAAGTGCAACACTTAGCATAGTTTTCAAATTAGAAGCAAAGCTATTCAATGAATCAAATGAAAAATCTAGAGTTCAACCTACTCAACACTTTAGAAAAGTTAGATGTGCATACAATGTCCTTCG
>JAYEVE010001469.1:0-27419 GCA_036346375.1 Guadua angustifolia
GCCTTTATGTTCATAACGATGTCATGCTTGCTTTTGGTACTCCAGAAAAGCAAATCTTGATCGAACCTATATTTGCCCAATGGATACAATCTGCTCATGGTAAGACGACATATGGGTTCGATATACTCTTATCTTCAACGAGGCGGCCCCTTTCAATGCAGGTCGAACCTTATGGTTGCCCGGATGGTTGAATGCTGTTAATGAGAATAGTAATTCTCTTTTCTTAACAATAGGACCTGGGGATTTCTTGGTTCATCATGCTATTGCTCTGGGTTTGCATACAACTACATTGATTTTAGTAAAGGGTGCTTTAGATGCACGCGGTTCCAAATTAATGCCGGATAAAAAGGATTTTGGGTATAGTTTTCCTTGTGACGGCCCAGGGCGCGGTGGTACTTGTGATATTTCTGCTTGGGACGCGTTTTGTTTGGCAGTTTTCTGGATGTTAAATACCATTGGATGGGTTACTTTTATTGGCATTGGAAACACATCACATTATGGCAGGGCAACGTTTCACAATTTAATGAATCCTCCACTTATTTGATGGGATGGTTAGAGATTACCTATGGTTAAACTCTTCACAACTTATCAATGGATATAATCCTTTTGGAATGAATAGTTTATCGGTATGGGCGTGGATGTTCTTATTTGGACATCTTGTTTTGGGCTACTGGATTTATGTTCTTAATTTCCTGGCGTGGATATTGGCAGGAATTAATTGAGACTTTAGCATGGGCTCATGAACGCACACCTTTGGCTAATTTAATTCGCTGGAGAGATAAGCCCGTGGCTCTTTCCATTGTGCAAGCAAGATTGGTTGGATTAGCCCACTTTTCCGTGGGTTATATATTCACTTATGCAGCTTTCTTGATTGCCTCAACATCAGGCAAGTTTGGTTAATTTAGTTAGTTTTTTTTTGGTTTTTTGTACTGTATCAGCACCTAGTTCATTACTCTTGATGGAGAGGGAGGATCCGCCTTCTTAGATTTCTTTTTCTATTTATTTTTCCATCTAGGACTAGAACCATATACTTGGTAATAATAGGAACGGCACATTATGGCAAAAAAAAGTTTGATTCAGAGGGAGAAGAAGCGGCAGAAATTAGAACAGAAATATCATTTGATTCGTCGATCTTCAAAAAAAAAGATAAGAAGCAAAGTTTCCCCCTTGAGTTTGAGTGAAAAAACGAAAATGCGAGAAAAATTGCAATCCCTACCACGTAATAGTGCACCTACACGCCTTCATCGACGTTGTTTTTTGACCGGAAGACCTAGAGCTAACTATCGAGACTTTGGACTATCCGGACACATACTTAGAGAAATGGTTTATGCATGTTTGTTACCGGGTGCAACAAGATCCAGTTGGTAAGGATAAAATACCCTTTCGTATTTGTATGGATTTCTGGAATTGATGATCGTAGAAGAGCCCTCTTTACCATTCTGTATAAATGGACTATTCTATTTGTATAGATATGGTAGAGGGCGTATCAACCTTTATCCACTAGTTCCCCGCTCTTTCGTTTAAGAGGATAGAGCTGTTTGGTAGCTCACAGGTTCATAACCTTGGGGTTACAGGTTCGATTCCACTACCCGCTCCATATTCCTTCTTTATGATATATGCATCATCCATTTGTATATGGATTTGTTTTCTTTCTAAAGAGTTTCGGTCTAAGAGTTTTTTATTGGAACAAGAAAAAAAAAAATGAAAAGAAAGAAGAAAATACGAAAGAAAAGCGTCCATTGTCTAATGGATAGGACAGAGGTCTTCTAAACCTTTGGTATAGGTTCAAATCCTATTGGACGCAATCTTATTTCTATCTATTCTTTAAATAACTATACTAAAAACTAAGAAAACTTTTTTGCATGATTCAAATGAAAAATCTTTCTCAACGATTCCTCTTCTACTACTTCTACTAACAAGAGTAGACATGCAAAATTTATGTTTGTTCCTGAAGGGAAAACCGTTCGAGCTGTTCCTGAATAGCTTCCTTCAAAAGGATTTCCGCTTGCTCGGTGAATGTCTTGCTAGAAGATATAATTTCTTGGAATTGAGGTTTCGTATCTTTTAGGTGTTTACGTAACTCATCCAGAAATTTCTTTACCTGTCAATTTCTAACGAATCAAGATATCCTCTCGTTCCGGTATAAATAGTAGCTATCTGCTCTTCCACTGGAAGAGGTTTGATTGAGATTGTTTAAGCAATTCCCGTAATCGTCGACCCCTTGCCAATTGATTCTGACTTGTTTTATCTAGAGCAGAGGCGAATTGTGCAAAGGCTTGTAACTCTGCGAATTGAGCTAGTTCAATTTTGATTTGCCAGCTACTTGTTTCATGGCTTTAATTTGAGCCGCGGATCCTACTCTGGAAACAGAAATACCCACATTAATAGCAGGTCGAATTCCGGCATTGAATAGATCCGCGGATAAGAATATTTGTCCATCTGTAATGGAATTACATTAGTAGGAATATAGGCGGAAACGTCTCCAGATTGAGTCTCAACTATTGGTAAAGCGGTCATACTTCCTTCGCCTAAAGAGAATTTAATTTAGCGGCTCTTTCTAAAAGGCGTGAATGCAAATAAAAACATCCCTGGATAAGCTTCGCGGCCGGGGGTCTTCTTAATAGAAGGGACATTTGGCGATAAGCTTGTGCCTGTTTGGAGAGATCATCATAAATTATTAAAGTATGCCGTTCACGATACATAAAATACTCAGCCAGGGCTGCTCCGTATAAGGAGCGAGGTATTGTAATGTAGCAGGTGAATCCGCCATTTCAGCTACTATAATAGTGTATTCCATGGCCCTTCTTCATGGAAAGTAGTTACTACTTGAGCCACGGAGGATGCTCTTTGACCGATAGCTACATAAACACATATTACATCTTGCCCTTTTGATTGAGAATTGTATCTGTGGCTACTGCTGTTTTGCCAGTCTGTCTGTCCCCAATAATTAACTCTCTGACCGCGACCTATAGGGATCATTGAATCGATAGCAATAAGCCCTGTTTGAAGGGTTCATATACAGAACGCCTGGAAATTATACCGGAGCAGGAGATTCAATTAAGCGAGATTCCGAAGCTACAATTTCGCCTCTCCCATCAATAGGTTTAGCCAGAGCATTTATAACACGACCCAAGTAAGCCTCGCTCACGGGTATCTGAGCAATTCTTCCTGTTGCTTTTACAAAACTTCCCTCTTGTATCATCAACCCATCGCCCATTAATACAATCCCAACATTTTTGGATTCCAAATTCAGAGCAATACCCCTAGTCCCTTCTGCAAATTCGACTAATTCACCTGACATTATTTCACCAAGACCTATAATACGAGCAATCCCATCCCCCACTTGAACTACGCGACCGATATTCTCAATCCCTACTTTCCTATTATATTGTTCAATACGTTCGCGGAGAATTTTATGAATTTCGTCGACTCGAAGGGTTGCCATTAGTGTTTCTTGACTCTTTTTTTCGGAAGCAAGGGGAAAAATAATGCCTAAATTCTAAACGAAAGTAGAAGTTCAAGGCCTAATTAATTTAATTATCTCTTCGATTCTATGGCCCCGAGAATGCCAATATTAGCACGAATCGTACGGAAATGTAACTCGGTATTCAAACAACTATTCAGAGTTCCTAGAGCTCCTTGCACGGCCTGTTGGAAAACCCGTTGTCGGACCTGATTCATCGCCCTTTGTTTTTCAAAATAAAGGGTTTCGTTTTAGACTTTTCTAATTGTTCCAAACTAATAAGTAGCATTAATCAAATTTGCTTTTCTCGTTCTATCTCAGAGTATCCATTCATTCGATACTCATCTGCTTCTAGTTCGACTTTCTGTAATCGAACCCGAGCTTTTTCGAGCTGCTCAATGGTCCCTCTACGCAATTCTTCCGAATTTCGAATAGTACTCAAGATCCTCTGTTTTCGATTATCTAATAAATCTTTTAATGAAAGTAGATTATCTTGCTATTAAGTTTACAACTTTTATGATCTCTTCCCGAACCAAACATGAATCTTTCGATTCATTTGGCTCTCACGCTCCTTTTTTTCTTTTTTTGCTATGGCTATTTCCATATCTTTTTTTTTATGTAATGAGCCTATCCTCTATCTTCTCTTTTCTGTTTATATTTCAATATACCGAAACCCATATAAGAATATAAGACTAGATAAATATTAAGAGGACTCTTCCGCCTAGATAAAAATCTATCATGGTCAGCAAAGTTGTTTCTTTATTTGTATTTGCCCTTTAGTTAATAATTTCAATTTCATTAAGAAAAACTAACTAAATAAATGGAAAATGAAAATTGATAGAATTTCTTTTTTTTCTTCAAATCCAAAAAATTTCTCTTTTTTTATTTTATACATAGGTCGTCGATTCGGCATTGGATAAAAAAGGGCAGGGTGCCCTTCTAGTAAATAGTTCAAACCATTTTATCGATATGAGTGTTCTATATCAGATAAATTCTACATTAGCTTTTTCCCGTTTAAAGCATTTCGGTACTAATACTAATATAGTTGTAGAAAAAGTACCCTTTTGCCTGGACTTCAAGCAGTTTAGCTTTAACCGTGTTAATGGTCTCACATTATTGGTCTATAGAGAATCAAAGTGGATTTACCAATGAGTCGCGAAATGCTATGGTTCTTCCATATGATTTCTGAATTTATTCAGAAGTAATTCGTCGAGATCGTGCACCTTTTCTTATTTATCCGAAAATACTAAAAAATATTTTAAAGTGCAGCCGGATAGATCCAATCTATTCTTGAAATAGACAACTCGCACACACTCCCTTTCCAAAAAAAATCAATACACCAACAACTACAGTTAGATTTATTAGATTTGTTGCTAAAATATCGGTATTAAGCCCGAAACTCCCAGCGGATGGCCAGTGAGCTAAAAAAACGAAAGAATGGGTTACATTTTTCATATGCTCTCCTCTTATAGATAGGACGAACAAAGAACAAAGTTTTTTGATCACTTACTTCGCTCGCCCTTTTTTGATCGGTTTTTTTAATGCAATTTTTTTTAATGCAAATAGATTCAATCTAGTAATTTATTTTAGATTAAGTCTTAGGTCTCGTTTGACCTGTGAAAGACCTCCTTTGTTGAAATGTTCCCAAAATTCCTAAAATAAAAGGAAAAAGACTTTCCACTGTCCTAAACTAAGGACGGGAAGGAAGAAGGCGAGCATATCCTCTAAATTGATCATCCTCAAATCAGCCCTTCCTGGGGTGGGGTATTGTCTGTCCCGATAAATAGATAATTCCAGGAGTAATAAAAAAGTATTGAATTGATATAATTGGAATTGCAGAAGCAAATACCAATTTACTAAAAAAAGAAAAAAGTATCTAATCTAAAGGACTCATTTTCTTTTTTAGGATTAGACAAAAGGGTTCGCAAATAAAAGCGCTAGTGCCACAACTAGTCCATAAATTGTTAAAGCTTCCATAAAAGCTAGACTAAGCAATAAAGTACCTCGTATTTTACCTTCTGCTTCTGGCTGTCTCATAATACCTTCTACAGCTTGTCCTGCAGCAGTACCTTGACCAACTCCAGGCCCAATAGAAGCAAGCCCTACGGCCAATCCAGCAGCAATAACGGAAGCAGCAGCAATTAGTGGATTCATGGTGAGTTCCTCGTGTCAAAAAAAAAAAAAATGGTTAAGGATACAATCAACCAAGAAATTCTTACTTCTAAGCTCTATTGGGGAGAAGTAACTAAAAAGTACAAATTGAAATGATAATCTGAATTGTCCGAACTACTTCGAGATCTCATTTTGAGTTTCTAATCATTAGAGGTTTGTGTAAATCCATATGATTCTTATTATTCTATTTCTCTTTCTTTCCAACCAACAACTCTTTCATTCCATCCTTCTTTCTTTACTCTTCGATATCCTTGAGTTCCTTTTTTTTCCTATAATCTAATCCATAATAAAAGATGAAATAGAGGAAGAACCCTATTGAAATCGACCTAATCCAAATCAATAGGAATTAAATCAAGATATACAATTGATAACAATATGCTGCATAGAACTGGATATGGAATCCAATTCCATATAGAGAATTCGATATATCGGATTAGATAATGAATCTAACTTAGGAATATATAATATCCCATATACACTTGTTTCTTCTATTTTGTGTATTTTCTTATTTTCTATTGAATCGGATTCTAAAATCATTCCTTAAAGTGGAAACCCGCACAAAGATGACTGGACTTCTAGACATTAAGGATATGGATCTAGCCTGACTCCGCCCCCCTTAATGCATATATACTTTGACAATTCCGTAATGTAATATAGTCTATTCTCTCTCCTACAACTCTAGGTTGTATATTCATACGCATTTCTAACTATTTTGTTTTCCAACCAAGCGGATTATCTGGAACCATGCATGAATTGAGCTAAGCTAAAAAAAAAAGACTATTTCGAAAACTAGTCAATTCAATGATGACCTTCCATGGATTCACCTATATAGGCTGCGGCTAACGTTGCAAAAATAAGAGCTTGAATACCGCTTGTAAATAATCCAAGAAACATGACCGGTATAGGGACTACTAAGGGGACTAAAGAAACAAGAACAACAACGACTAATTCATCCGCCAATATATTCCCGAAAAGTCGAAAACTAAGCGATAATGGTTTTGTGAAATCTTCTAGGATGTTAATTGGTAAAAGGATTGGAGTTGGTTTAATATATTTCTCGAAATAACTCAATCCTTTTTTGCTAAGACCCGCATAAAAATATGCCGCTGACGTGAGTAAAGCTAAAGCAACAGTAGTATTTATATCATTCGTGGGCGCTGCTAATTCCCCATGGGGTAACTGTATAATTTTCCAAGGTAAAAGAGCACCCGACCAATTCGAAACAAAAATAAAAAGGAACATAGTTCAATAAAGGGAACCAGGGACCATATTCTTCTCCAATCTGAGTTTTGCTCAAGTCTCGAATAAACTCAAGCACATATTCGAAGAAATTCTGACCGTCGGTCGGGATGGTTTAATGGATTCGAACAGCTATGATAACTGAACCTAGCAAGATAGTAATTACGACCCAAGAAGTGATGAGTACTTGGGCATGAATTTGGAAACTTCCTATTTGCCAATAGAAGTGTTGGCCTACTTCTACACCGATATATCATATAACCCCTTGAGTGTTTTAATGGAACATGGTATAATATTCATATTGTCCTCTGATAAAATTGAACTTCAAAAAGGAATTCTTTTGATTCAACCATCTCTTTCTCAACTCAGCAACTTGAAGTATTAATCTTATATTTAGGATACCAAGAAATCACATCAGATCATAATATATATCAATACCCTCTAATATATATCAATATTCCCTTCTTTTATCTATACAAAACAAAAAAGAATAGTAAGTGATCCCATAAATCTACGCAGTTGCCCAAAATTAACTATTCTTCTTAGTTAACGATTTCTTATATAGAGAGACGGCCCTCACAAATTGCAAATACTAATTTGTTAAGAATCAATCGAATTGAAGTCATAGTGTCATCGTTGGCTGGAATCGATATATTCGCGAGATCTGGGTCACAATTTGTATCGACTAAAGAAATAGTAGGAATCCCCAAAATGGCACATTCCCGAAGAGCTATATACTCTTTTTGCTGATCGAGGACGATCACAATGTCCGGCAACCTCGTCATATATTTGATCCCGCCGAGATATCTTTGCAAGGTCGATAATTTTCTCTTCAAGATTGCCACATCTCTTTTTGGGAGATGGTGGAATTTTCCCATCTTTTCTTCTGCTCTTAAGTCTCTAAATTGAGAAAGTCTAGTTTTCGTAATCGCCCAATTCGTTAACATACCACTGAACCACTTTTTATTAACATAATGACAACGAGCCCTTATTGCAGCTGATGCTACTAAATCCGCTGCTCTTTTTTTGGTACCAACAATTAAGAAGCTTTTTCCCTGACTTGCTGCATCAAAAACTAAATCACAAGCTTCTGATAAAAAGCGAGCCGTTCTAGCGAGATTTGTAATATAGTACCTTTACGCTTTGCCGAGATGTAAGGGGCCATTTTAGGATTCCATTTCTTAATACCATGACCAAAATGAACTCCCTTCTATCATCTCTTTCAAATTGATGTTCCAATATCTTCTTGTCATTTTTCCACACTTCCTTTTGATTTTTCTTTTTTTTCATCCTACCATTCCATTACGGAATTTTTTCTTTTGAAGATTAAGAAAAGAGCCGAAATAGCTTGAAATAAATAATAATTGTTTCGATGTAACCTTCCACTGAGAATTGGCCATTGATACATGGTATAAACGTAACCTTAATGAATTAACTGATTTCTTTTACTTATTAAAATAAAAATAGAAAATCTGACCTGTTAGTGTTCTAAGGTCAAAAGTCTAGTTTAAAGTCAAAAAATCTGCTTTATGTATCCTTAAATCGTATAAATGGGGGTAAATGGGGTTCTGATGTCTCATAGAAATTGTTTGTTACGTCAGAATCAGAAGAAACTAATTCTGTATGGAGAAACAAAATATCTTTCATTTCCGACGCGAATAGATTTTTTTTTTGAATTTCGAAATAAAGGTTCTTGTCTTGTGGGGAACAATGCACAAATTTTTGGAATCCGGTACCAACAGGTATAATCCCCCCCAGAACTACGTTTTCTTTCAGGCCTTTCAACCAATCAATACGACCTCGTAGGGCAGCTTTTGCTAAAACTCGAGCAGTTTCTTGAAAACTTGCTTCAGATATGAAACTTTGGGTATTCAGGGAAGCCCTTGTTATTCCCAATAAGATTGCCCGATAATAGATCGATTCATCCAAAGCTCGCCCTGCTCGTTCCGCTCGCAATAATCCGATTAATTCCCCAGGTGAAAAAACATTAGACATTCCATCTTCGGAAACCCGCACTTTTGATGTTACTTGGCGTATAATAATCTCTATATGTCTATTATGGATCTGTACCCCTTGGGATCGATAAACCTTTTGGATCTTATTAACCAAAGAGATACGACTTTGGGCTATGGTTAGCTCAGCTCAATCAAGAATCCCCAGGGGACCCCAAGAATTCTTGGTATACGCTCATTCAATCCTCAATTCTCCTTTCGAGATTCGGCGATAGTGAATCAATTGAACGCGCTTCAAAGATTTGTTCTACTTTTGGAAGACCTTGCGTTATGTCACTAGATCTCGATTTTTCATATATAAACGTAACTAACCTATCTCCTTTGTAAAGGATTTCTCCATAATGACCATGAAAAGTTGCTCCTGTAGTGGCCAAATAAGGCTTAGCTGCTCTTATAACAAAGGAATCAATATTAACAATGAAAATTTGACCAGATTTTTTTATGTGCGATTTAAATAGACATACATTTTCGCAAATAAATTGTCCAAGGTGAATTATTGCCGATGTCTCCTCCCAAGAATCATGATGGAGAAAGTGCCAATTCAAATGGAATGGATCCAACATGATGTTACTATCGAAATTCGAAATCCTTTGATTTTCATCTATTAAAGAGTACTTAAGCCCTTGAAGTACTTGGAAGGTTTGTTTCAAATTGTCAAGGAACAAATATTTTTTTAACAGGATCTGATTATGCGTTAGTAAATAGTAAGATGAAGAAAAATTCGATATACTAGGTACAATAGCGGCTAAGGGCCCAAAAATATCTCGAATAGGAATTCTAGGATTCGATTCTTTTACCGCATTGGGATATTTCGAATTCTTGAATAAACCAATTCGAGAACAGTTGGATGCCAACAAAATCATCAAAGATTGGTATTCTTTATTTCGATTCAACAAGGTGCCAATAGCTTCTTGAGGTTGGCTAAGTGATTGAATCTTCGCCTTGCAGAATAAAACGAATTGGTATTGGTGCGATCTAACCTATTATTGGGAATCGGTCCTGCACTTGTCCTATCATACCTTCTTCGTGTATACGAAATAGTGGACTTGACTAACTCAATTCTTAGGAAATCACGAATCAGATCATTTGCTCTTACCTCAACAAGGGAAGCACGAGCCTCCTCTTTTCTTCTTGTTCCCAATTCACTACTAAGCAAGTTCGAACAAATTGACTATTCGTGTGATAAATTCTTTGAGTTAACTTGCTATTTTCATGAGAAATAAAATTGACAAGTCGAAGTTGGAGATTATCCTCTTCTTGCAAGAGATCCTGCGGGAAAAGTGTTGCTAAATTTCTCCTTCGTCCATTTCATATGCGACTGCAGGTCGAACCGAAACAAAATACTTTTCCTTGCTCTTGAGAATTTTTTCCGTTGAACATAGACCCAATTTTTCCTTTTTTGATTCCTTAGAATCTTTCTTTTCTCTTTCTGGTGGTATCAAACTACCACCTAATATCTTATCCGCTTCTTCAGGAAAATAAATATCTCCGGAAAAGATTTTGAGTTCCGTATGGCTTTTTTCTATTCACTCGGACCAATCCACCTAGTCGACTTCTTGTATTTTTTGTGAGTTGTGTATCCACTCCAATGATACTATTATCAAGTACCTTTAGGGATGAGGATCTCGGCAAGATATGCAGTTCTTGAAGAATGAAAAAAAACCGATCTAGTTCTTTTTGGTATTTTAGACTAAATTCTTTTATTCCTCGATGCTCAATCAAACCCTCTTTTTTTAAGATGGAATCTTCCTCTGGGCTCCCGTATTCGTCCTCTGAGTCTTCTTCTGAGTCTTCCTCTAAAGTACCATATTCGTCCTCTGAGCCTTCCTCCGGGCTCCCATATTCGTCTTCTGAGTCTTCCTCTGGACTTCCATATTCGTCTTCTCGGGTCCTATATCCGTTCTCTGGGCTCCCATATTCGTCCTCTGAGTCTTCCTCTCGAGTCCTATATTCGTCCTCTAGGGTCCTATATCTAAATTTAACAATTCCTGAACCCTTTTTATCTTTTCTGTATCGTGGATCGTCAAAATAAGCAAAAATAGTATTTCTACGTAAAACACCCATAAAGGGTATTTCAATCGAAATCCCCAAACAGGATATTAGTTCTTTCTCTTGTTCTTGATGATATTGTAATGGAATGACGAACCTATTTCTTCGCTTTTTCGCCAATAAATCCGAATTATCTTGAAGAATAGAAGGATAGACAAAATTCAATGGCCGTTGGACATGATTCGATCCGGCGTTGAATAATCAAGAATTTCCCTATCTTTTTACCAAAAGTATCCAACAGTCTATGTCTTACTTGATCATTAGCCATTGAGAGGTCAAAGATATATCTTCCGTCAACAGAAAAGAATAAGTATTCATTTGATCTTGATCCTTGTGGAGCGAAAAAGACGCTATACTGGATCTGCACATACTTACTGACAATATCCATAAATGGCTTGTTTTTGGTAATCGACGAAGATTACCATATTGATATTCGGGCGCATGGTAAACATCAGTACTCCAGTGCATTTCCCCGTCTGATTCGGAATAAATATGCTTTTGTACCCTTTCTTTAAAATGCAAAGTGGACGTTCCGGCACGAATCTCCGCAATTACTTGTTCGGATTCTACATATTGATCATTTTGCACTAGAATCAAGCTTTTTGAGGGAATATTTACACTATATAGAATATCCTGACTCTGAATAGTTACATGCAAGTCTATATAACATAGAAAAGCAGGCTGCCCATGACGGGTACGTGTGGGGTGAACCAAATCCTCATTGAATTGGATTTTTCCATTCGAAGGGGATCGTACAAGGTCGGCAGTACCCCCTGTGAATACTCCGCCAGTATGAAAAGTTCTTAATGTTAGTTGAGTCCCTGGCTCCCCAATTGATTGACCCGCAATAATACCTACGGCTTCCCCTAATTCGACCAGATCGCCATGAGGTGGGACTCCGACCATAACATAATTGACAGATCCAAGATGTGCTCCGGCAAATAAAGGGGTTCTAATATATATTGGTTGTGCTCGAAATGGTTGTGCTCGAAAGGCAGTTATGAATCGATTGACTAATCCAATTCCAATATCTTGATTTCGAGCGGCAATGCATCGTGAACCGATATATATATCGTCTGCTAATACACGACCAATTAGTGTTTGGACAAAAAGTTTTTCCGTCATCCCATTTTGAGGACTCACAGAAATACCTCGGATAGTACCACAATCTCTTCTACGCACAATAATATGTTGAACTACTTCAACAAGTCTACGTGTAAGATATCCAGCATCCGCTGTTCGTACAGCAGTATCTACAACCCCTTTGCGGGCTCCGTAGCAGGAAATTATATATTCTGTCAAAGAAAGCCCCTCGCGTAAATTGCTTTGAATAGGTAAATCAATCATTTGTCCTTGAGGATCCGCCATTAATCCTCTCATACCTACTAATTGGTGTACTTGAGATGCATTTCCTCTAGCTCCTGAAAAAGACATTAGATAGACTGGATTAGAAGGATCCGTTATCCGAAAATTCGAATTCATTTCTTGTTTCAAATATTCACTTGTAGCATACCATATCTCAACGGATTGGCGTAATTTTTCTACCGCGTGTACAGCCCCATAATAATAGTGTTTCTCCAAAAGAAAACTCTGTTGTTCTGCGTCTTGGACTAACCATCCCTTAGAGGGTATTGTTAAAAGATCCTCGATTCCTAATGAAATCGATGTAGTAGTGGCTTGATGAAAGCCCAGAGTCTTTATTTGATCCAGTATATGGGATGTATATCCCATTCCGAAATGATCTATTAATCTGCTAATAAGTCGTTTCATAGCAGTTCCGTCTATCTCTTTATTATGAAAGACCAGATTGGCCCGTTCCGCCATACATAAGTACCCCCTTTTTCGGCTGAGTAGGATTCGACAATTGCTGAGTAGGATTCGACAATGGGCCTGAGTCAGTGATTCTAAAATTTAATTAACTTCCTTTCCTTAATCTCAATCTGGATTCGCGCGGCAAAAATGATGATACTAGCGAAATAGGAATGCCCCCGAAAGGGCATTGCCGAATCTAACCTCTTTGTTTAGATAGTGTATGAATAGGCCTGACTAAATCCTTGTATGGCTTCCTCTATTTCTCTATAAAAGAAATATGACCAAGAGTGCTTCGAATGTATATAGAACGGATTTCTTTTTTCTATTTCCCACTATTAGATAGTGGGCATAAATCTCATGATAAGTCCCCAAAGATTCATATTGAACTTCAATCGGAACTTCTCTTGACCCAATCACGCGGTGATCTAGTTTCCATCAGAGCCACAAGGGACTGTCTAAACGGATTCGTTTCTGTCTATAAGCTCCCAGTGCATCATAGGAACTAGAAAAATGGGGTTCTTTATCTTTCGTATACTTATAATTATTATTATTGTAACTTACTTTTTGATTTGGATAGTTTCGCAACTATTATATCTATTTGCACAAATACCCCGACGGTTTCCAATCGTTAATACATAAAGTCCGATAAGCATGTCTTGGGTCGGTACGCAAATAGGATCTCCAATAGCAGGAGATAGGAGATTCATATGAGAAAACATGAGTAAACGGGCTTCCGCCTGAGCTTCAAGGATAAAGGTAGATGAACAGCCATTTGATCCCCATCAAAGTCCGCATTGAAACCCTTACACACTAATGGGTGTAAACAAATAGTACGCCCTCTACTAAAGTGGGTTGGAAAGCCTGTATGCCTAATCTATGCAAGGTAGGTGCTCTATTCAACAGTACAGGATGTCCCCCATAACTTCTTGAAGTATTTCCCATACAATGGGTTCCTTTTCCCAAATTTTCCTTTTAGCAATCCTGACATTAGAAGTAGCGCGTTTCGTGATTAAATCGCGAATTACAAATAGCTGAAAAAGCTTTATTGCTATCTCTAGAGGTAATCCACATTGATGTAATGAAAGCGAAGGACCCACAACAATGACAGAACGCCCCGAGTAATCGACCCGTTTCCCAAGTAGAGTCTCGCGAAACCTTCCCTCTTTACCTTCAATTACATCTGAAAGTGATTTGTATACTTTATTGTGACCATCCCTCGTTGGTTGCCCGCGGGACCCACTATCCAGAAGTGTATCCACGGCTTCTTGTACCAATTTTTCCTGGCACATTACTAAATCTGCTGGCGCTAATTCACTTCTTTTTAATAGATAGGCAAGGTTGTTGTTCCGACGGATAACTCTCTTATAAAGTTCATTAATATCCGAAGTCACTACTTTATCCCCAGACCTATAAACAATGGGTCTCAATTCGGGAGGAAGAACCGGTAATAAGCACAAAACCATCCATTCTGGTTCTACATTTGTTTGAATAAAATGTTTCGCCAATTGCATGCGTCTAATCAAAAAAACTTTTCTTATTCGTCTTTTCTATCTTCCCATTCATCTCCACTATACCCTCGTCTTCTAATTCCTTCCATTCGACCAAGGAATTCTCTATAATAATTCGCAAATCCAAATCTGCTAATTGTTCTCTAATAGCACCTGCTCCTGTCGCAATTTCCCGATTTCGAAATGTTGCAAAGCCTGGGGTAGAAAAAAAGGGAGAAATGCTGTGATTACAGGATGAAATTTCATCTTCAAATAAACCTCGTAATCGTAAGAAAGTAGGTTTTTAGCGCTGGGCCTAGCAAAGAGAAATCGCCATATACTAGGCCCTCCAATTTCTTAAGGGTTTATCTAAAGGTTCGCGATATAACTAGGAAGACCTTTCAAATACCACACATGAGTCACAGGACATGCGAGTTTGATGTATCCCATTTGGTATCTTCGTATCCGAGAATCAACAAATTCTACCCCGCATTTTTGGCAAAATCTTTCGTCTTCGTTTTCAGCTACGCTCGCTCGAGAATTTCCACAAGCACAAATTCCGCTTTTATGGGTCCAAAGATTCTTTCGCAAAACAATCCATCTTTTTCTGGTTTATCGGTTTTATAATGAAAAGTAGAGGGCCTTGTGACTTCGCCAACGACTTCCCCATTAGGTAGGTTTTGTTAGCCCAAGCCTTTATTTGTTTAGGAAACAGGTCAATTTGGAGTTGTTGATGTTTATATTGGTCAATCATAAAATAGAAATAAGAAAAGAATTTATATTTATTCCGATCAAACTTCCTCCTATTAACCTGGAAGTTCTTCTCAGATACAAGGAAATGATTCAGTTCTAGAGCCAAAGATCGTAGTTCTCGAACGAGCACTCGAAAAGATTCTGGAGGATCCTCGTGATTAGGTACTCTTTTCCCCAGATCGTAGCATTAAGTATTTCTTGGCGAGCTATAAGATGATCAGATTTATAAGTAAGTATCTCTTGTAAAATATGAGCAACACCAAATCCTTCTAAAGCCCAAACTTCCATTTCTCCTACTCGTTGTCCCCTTGCTTGGCTCTTCCTCTAACGGGTTGTTGTGTAACAAGTGAGTAGGGCCCAGTAGAACGTCCATGGATTTTCTCATCAACTTGATGAATTAATTTTAAGATATAGGACTTCCCTATTAGGACAGGTTGTTCGAAGGGGTCTCCTGTTCTTCCATCAAATATTCTACTTTTTCCCGGGTACTCGGGTTCAAATACCCATGGATTTTTTGTTTGTTTACTGGCTTCATATAATTCTGAAAACACAAGTTTTCTTGAAGCCTCTTGCTCATATCTCTCATCAAAGGGTGCTATTCTATAATGTTTCTTTAGCAGATCCCTGCTAATCCGAGCGAGCTTTCAAATATTTGTCCCACATTCATTCGTGAGGTACTCTAAGGGATTGAAGACCATATCAACGGGTGTTCCATCTTGCAAATAGGGCATATCTTGCCTAGGCAAAATTTTGGAAATGATCCTTATTCCCGTGTCTTCCGGCTACTTTATCCCCAACTTTGATTTCACGTTTCTGTAAAATATATACACGAACCATTATGTCTAGGGGTCCTCTGGATCCATTTCACATCGATAACGCGCCCTCTTCCACCTATAGGTAGTTTGAGAGAAGTTTCTTTTGAAGTGGATACCTCAAGACCAAATATGGCCCGTAATAATCCAGCTTCCGCGATATACGACGATTCGCTCGCTATCTGAGGCGTTAATTTACCTACTAAAATATCGCCAGTTTCTACCCAGGATCCCAACCTAACAACTCCATTTCTGTCCAAATTGCGGAGTAAATGTTCTTCTAGATGTGGTATTTCTTTAGTGATTTTTCAGCGGAGCCTTGGCTTGTCGTATCCGTCTGAATTTCATATTTTCGTATGTGAAAAGAAGTATAAATATCCTCATATACCAAACGTTCGCTAATTAGTACTGCGTCTTCAAAATTGTAACCTTCCCATGGCATATAAGCTACTAATACGTTTTTCCTAAAGCAAGTTCCCCACCAACTGTAGCAGCTCCTCTGCTAAAATTTGTCCTTTTTAATGGATTTACCCCACGGAACCCGAGGTTTTGGTGCATACAAGTATTTTTGTTAGAGCGCCGATGGATAACTAAAGGAATACTTATAGTCTTCCCACTACTTGATAAAAGGATCTTGTGACTATCAGTAGAAATGATCTTTCCCTCGCGTTCGGCTATAACGGAAACCCTCGAATCTAGAGCTGTTTGGCGTTCCAATCCAGTTCCAACAATGCACTTTTCGGACCGAGAAAGCGGAACTGCTTGGCGCTGCATATTAGAACTCATTAAAGCCCGATTCGCATCATTATGCTCAATAAAAGGAATGAGAGAACCTCCAATAGAAAAATATTGGAAAGGAAAAATACTTCTAACATGAATCTGTTCCCATGCAATAGTCAGGAATTCTTGACGGTATCTAGCTGGAACAACCTGTTCTTCCTGAATACCCTGATTCAAAGACAAAGAATTTCCTGCTGCTATCATATAATATTCATCTCTATTTGGTGATAAATAAACCACCTGTCTCTCTTTTTTTTCTTTTGCTTTCTCAGATATTTCATAAAACGGACTCTCTATGGATCCCCACCAGTGATCAATTCTCGCATGAATAGCTAAGGATCCAGTAAGTCCAACATTGATTCCTTCGGACGTGTCAATTGGACAAATACGCCCATAGTGACTCGGATGAATATCTCGGCTCCGAAAACTTGCAGTTCTCCCCGTCAATCCTCCAGGACCCAAACAACTCACTTTTCGCCCATGAACAGTTTGTGTCAATGGATTAGTTTGATCAAAAACTTGAGATAAGGGGTATGTGCCAAAAAAGGTCTCATAAGTAGTTATTAATAAAATCGAAGTTGAAGTTGGAGTTACCAAAGTTTGTGGAGTCGGTTTCGATTGACGTATGAATACTCTACGGATAGTTTTTTGAACCGCATGTTGTAAACGATCAAGAGCCAGTCCGAATTGATCTTGTAACAGATCTGCAACCGAACGAATACGTTTATTTTTCAAGTGATTCATATCGTCATCGTCAAGTATACCCGTTCCAAATTTCATTCCAATCAAATGATCCGTAGCGGCCAATACATCTCGTGGTAACAAGAATGTATTGTTCTGAGGTATATCAAGATTCAGTCTCCGATTCATATTTCGTCGACCAATCCTTCCTAATTCACATTTTTGTTGAAAAAATTTCTTTTGTAATTCCTCACATAAGGACTCCGAAAATACCAGGTCCCCACCTACACAAGCAAATTGTTGATAAAACTCCAAAATAGCTTTTCTTTTGACTCAATCCTCTTCTTCTCCTTAGCATTCGGGAAAGACAAGAAAATTTCAGGGTAGGAAACATTATCTAGAATTTCTCTTAGATTCGAACCCATAGCTGATGATAGAACTAGAATAGATATCTTTTGTTTTCTACTCACGCGAGCCCATATCCTTTCTTTTTATCAATTGCTAATTCCGATCTTCCTCCCCAATCTGATATTATAGTCCCGGTGTAGATAGAAATTCCCTTATGGTCTAATTCCGAGCGGTAGTAAATACCAGGACTTAGCAATATTTGATTGATCACAATTCGGTATATTCCATTTATTATAAAGGTTCCTAAGGAATTCATTATAGGAATGTTTCCAATAGAAATGGTTTGCTTTTGCACATCGAAACCAAAAATTAATCTCGCAGATACATATAATTCGGAAGAATAGGTGAGTGATTCATACACAGCATCCCTTTCTTTTATCGAGGGTTCTAGCAATTGATATCCTTTCGCAAATAATTGAAATGAAATTTCGTGATCTGGATCTTTAATTGTTGGAAACTTCTCAAGTTCTTCTGCCAAGCTTTGATTAATGAACCTAAAAAATCCCTCGAATTGGATCTGACTAAATCCGGGTATTGTGGACATTCCCTCATTTCCATTCCGGAGCATCTTAATCTTAAGTTTCCTTTTATCGAAGAAAAATTCCATTATCAGCTCACTCTTCATCAATCCCTATGGATCGATCTAGCATAGCAATCATGGAATCTATATTCTGTTTACTGAATCACATGAAATTCTAGGGAACTCCACATACGTATTTCATATATGTATTTCATACATATGAATAGAGACAATTTTGAGGAAAGTTCGAATTTGCCAGGGATACAAATTGAATGAAAATGAATTGATAAAACATTCCTAGAAAAAATTCTGCCACTTAATGATATTCTAATCAGATTGGATGGCAAAGATTTCTCATTTATCTCCTTTCTATGAATGGGATAAAGCCATAATATAATAATTTATAAGCACTAGAAAGTTTGACTTTAGTTCGATTTAGAATAGCACGCTTAGTTTAATTTCAAAAAAATTGGAGGGTTCTTTTTTGTTTCGTAATAGTAAATTGCTAGAAAATATAGGATTTCATTGTAGAATCCTAAAATAAAGTAAGTCCTTTTTTTAAGTACATGCCAATCTAGTTATCCACCTCTCCACATATCCCTGCTTTTATCGTAATTTCACTTGGGTGGGCCAAGATGGTCAGGTTATACTCTATATCAGAGCAAATTTCCTTTTTTTATTCAAGATATTTAATGCAATGAAAAATTCAAGCACGATTCCCCATAGAGATATGTACATAAGGGGGATCCATGGATAATAATGCTGTTATGGATAATAATGTTGTTATGGGGATAATAATGCTGTTCGGACCTGTAGTTTGCCTATACATGGATTAGGCATAAATCCATTCTATTTTATTATGCCATTAAAAGGAAGGGGGGGAGAGAATACCGATTTAAGAGTCGTTCACTACTGCAATTCAAAAAAAAAAAAGAGAATTCTAGTTAATGGTTCCAATTTGTTCTGAATTTTGCAGCCTGTGACTGGAAATCCACTTTTTCTCCTTTTTCATCTCAATAGAAAGAAAAGGGAAGTTTTCTAGTGTTAGCAATGTGTGTTTTAAGATAGAATCCCTCGAGGAGAATAATCGAAACTGGATCCAAAAAAAGCAGGAATAGATTTTTTGAAAAATATTGGAAAAAAGTAAGTAGAATTAGATTCAAGATAAAAGAAAGGGGGTTTTAGTAAGAAAACGTGGATGAATACTTGCTCTTTTCTCGATTTTAGATCGGATTTTTTGGCGGCATGGCCAAGCGGTAAGGCAGGGGACTGCAAATCCTTTATCCCCAGTTCAAATCTGGGTGCCGCCTGATCAATAAAATACTTAGGCTTATAGTACTGATCGAACTCGAAAAATTCGTACCCCGCATAAGCTGGGGCAAGAGAATAACTAGGCCTGGCGATACTGGATTTTGAGAATCCATAGTTCTATCCTCAAACTAGGGTTTGTTTTGTCGGTAGTGGCCCAAACGGCTACCAATAGGGATGAGGTAGCGTTTACTTATTCTTTTATTAATTTGAATTGATTCTTAATTGATTCGATTCGAGAATTTAAAACTACGAGGCTAAGATGTCAGAAATCTTGATATCCAAAGGGCTCCTAAGGGGCATTTTTTTTTTCAATCTAAGATTGAAGAAGGGACTCCACGAAGGAATATCAAGACTTCCTAATTATTATACATTTTATTTATCGTACATCTTATGCTACCTACATACACTAAGGTAAGGGCTACTGATTCTGTCGAGAATCAGATTGAATAAACTGATCAAAAATCAATTTCGGAGTTGTGGATAAAGTCTCCTCATTCTTTCATAGAATGATAGAAAGCGGGGCTGTAGGGTTTAGGTTAAAAATAAACATAGGCAAGGTAAAGGTAGGTATCCAATAAATATTTATCTATCCTAATTTTATGGTATATTCTGACGTCCTTTGCTTATAAAAAAAAGGGTAACAAAAGGAAGAAAAAATCTTCCTATTCCCGCGTCTTCTATTCAGGACATCATCCCCGTACTCTTTTTTAAGGAAAAGGGCTATGTATCGTATTTATACTTAATCTTAATGCTCCCCAATTCTACCAGAAATCCTATAAGAATTTGTTAGGAGTAAATTCTTTGAACTGATTCCTCCATAGCCTTAGGGCAGAATCCCTTTTTGACTCTGTACCCTTGATTCCACTATGATTATTGATCAATAGTAGAATAATTCCTTCATAGAAATAGGAGACATAATTTACATGGATATAGTAAGTCTCGCTTGGGCTGCTTTAATGGTAGTCTTTACATTTTCTCTTTCACTAGTAGTATGGGGGAGGAGTGGACTCTAGGGATACTACTAATTGATTGAGTAGTCGAATTGTTGTATCAACTCTTTTCTTTAATTGATCGTTTTGGATTAATCATTTTGCCAAACTTTATTCTTTCTTTCTTTAGTTTTGTTTCACTCCTGTAAGAAACTCTTGTAAGAAGAGTCGTTCTATTCTACTATATAGAATAGAATAGAATAGAATAGAATAGAATAGAATAGAATAGAATAGAATAGAAAGAGCGATTACAGCAATTCATAATTTCTACTAGAAGTGACGAATGGTTAAAAAAGTTCTATACATAAGAAAATTAGACTTTCTTCCACGGAGCTATTCATAACATATCGCACACTTTCCATTTGTTTTATACTCTTTTCTTATTCTTAGAAAAATTTTTATGCTTTTTTGAAGCATCTCGCCCCATGTTTAAGCATGAAAGATTCGCTGATTTTTACTTTTACTTTTTTTCTTTTACTATAGTATATTCTCATATTATTTTTCTCTCCCTCCATGGATTCTTTCGTGAAGAATTGTCTTCGATTTTTTTATTTTGACTTGATTGAAATTAAGTGGATGCAGTGAAAAAAGAAATTGAATTAGACTACTATTTCAATCTACTAATCTATTCTATGTAGATTCATAGATAATATAATAGAAAGACTCTAAAGTGTGGTAGAAAAAACTATATGTAGTTCTTTCTACCACTTTATGATTCAACCAGATCCTTTCATTTAAGACTTGGATTTTTATTTTATTTAATCCCTTTTTCATTTCTTCAATGATTAATTGGAATTCCAATTAATCATTTTGGCTGACTGTTTTTACATAAATAATAAGTAAAAAGGCAGTAGGAACTAGAATGAACAGTGCAGTAGCAATAAATGCGAGAATATTGACTTCCATAACCTCTTTTTTTCGCAATAACTCAGGATGTAATCCATGGAGAGAAAAAGGGTATCCTGTAAATTCAAGGGAGGACTTCCATTCTGATAATACTGAATCAATTCAATATTATGAATATCGGATCTATCAAATCAATTCATGGTTGAGAGTGGAATAGTATAACATAGGAAGATCCCTTATCCATACTAAGACCAAAATAGGTTTTTGATTGGATTAGGAATTCTCTCTTTTTCATCCTTTTCTACTTTTCTTTTCTATATCTATAACCCACGATACGATCTTTTTATCTTATCCAATTTCCTTCCTTTTCTTATAGTTATACATACAATTATGTATGTATTATATGACCGACTTTCTATGGGTCACATAGACATCCAAATAAGCAGTAGAAGTAGAAGTGAGATGGAGAAAAAGGGCTTAAATAAAAAAATCGAATATTTAAAATTTAGGAAAAAGAGCGTTTGCTTTGCTTGGTTTTTCTTTTATTTTATTAGATTACTATCAATATCTACTTTTGGGGTCTAAAGATGAGAGCGGATCCATAAAAAAGGAGTCCGCAAATGGAATGAGAATGAGATAGATTCTTTCCAATTAGTCATTGAACATACACAAACAAAGTTGGAACTACAAAATGGGAGGGGCCTGGTTTAACCCAAAAAGTACTAATTATATTAAATTCACTGTCTAAGAATAAATGAATACAATTTATGTATGGATTCCGATAAAATACCGGTACTCTATTCCATAATCCATAAGAGTCGAATAGGAAGTTAAGATGAGAATGGTATCATCATAAGGATAGAGTAATATCGTAAATTATACTAATCCACGTATGATATGTACGTTTTTCTTTATTAACCGGGAGTAGTGAAAATAAAATTTCTATAGGCTTCCCCTTCCTCTTTAATGAAAAATGCGAAATAAAAAAAGTGAAGTAAGGATGCCCCATAGGTATTTGATCTTGTCTCCTGCCCCCTTTTTTTGATGGAAATTTTTCATGGAAAAAGGAAAGATGAATTTATCCATTCATTGAACCCTAGTTCGGGACTGACGGGGCTCGAACCCGCAGCTTCCGCCTTGACAGGGCGGTGCTCTGACCAATTGAACTACAATCCCCGCGGGGTGTATGGCATACCTATACCCATTTTAAAATAGAACCATAAGAAGATTCGATTCGTCTGTCGTACTCTAAGAAATAGACGAATCATAATACCCACATATCGTATGTGGGTATAGTGAAGTGACATAATTAGTATGTCGCGATTTTTTATCGCTAAAATAGATGATAATCCACCTTTCAATAAGAAAAACTCTTTTGTTTGTAAAAAGGAATGAGAGAGATATGGATTAGAAAGAAATTTCCCCTTTCTCTTTATCCTTTATTTCTATGGATCAGACATTTTTTTATGGAAGAAAAAAATGGATTTAGTTCATATTCACGAAGCCCTAGATTTTTGGGCCGAGCTGGATTTGAACCAGCGTGAACATATCGTCAACGAATTTACAGTCCGTCCCCATTAACCGCTCGGGCATCGACCCAGGAAGAATTTATTCTAGGGTTTTGATAATCTATGATTAACCTCCTTTCATAATACTCCCTACCCCCAGGGAAGTCGAATCCCGCTGCCTCCTTGAAAGAGAGATGTCCTGAACCACTAGACGATAGGGGCATCACTAGACGATAGGGCCATATACAACCGCTCGTCATTATACTATAATGATAGTATGAGCAGTTTTTGGAATTGTCAATATACTCGAAGAGTATAACTAGATCAAAAGCAAAGAGTCTTTCCTACTTTTCTGTTATGCTTTCTTAGGATTTTTTTTAGTTGATGGTTAGGTTAATTCACGGATCATCCCCTACTTTTTAGGAAATTCATTTAAAGGGTATAGAATAAGAATAGATTAATAAAAGGGATTCTAGATTAGTTCAGTACAGGTAGTGATTTGATTGATCTAACAGGAAAAAAAGTCCAATTTGATTTCTTTTTGCAATTTACACTCCGTGCTTCGTTTAGTGTTCAGACCAAAATGCATGCATCCGCACTAAGTCATAAAATTCTAGAAAAAATAGAGAAATTTTCAAAAACAAAGAAAAAAAGGTGAATAAATAAGAAAAAAAGGTGAATAAATAAAAAATTTAGTAGAAAAGTACTTTATCGGATTCGAACCGATGACTTACGTCTTACCATGACATTACTCTACTACCAAATTAAAAAGCCCTTTATCGGATTTGAACCGATGACTTATGCCTTACCATGGCATTACTCTACCACTGAGTTAAAAGGGCTTTTTATTCAATTCAAAAATTAGCCACTTTGATTTCCCATTATGGGTCTACTGCATAATGTACATAATATATATATATAGAGATATATGTAGAGATTATATATGTATATATCGAGATATAGAAGTTTATTCATGGCGAGGTTCAAAATCTTGAGAAAATTAAGAAAAATAAGAAAATCTTTCATATTCTCTCTTATCACTTGCACAAAGTAGAGGTTTTTTTTATTTTATTATATAAAAAATACGTATAATAAAATACGTGAAGAGAGTTGACACAATAAAAATTATATAGTAGTATCAATATACTTGAAGAGGTAAGTTCATAGGTATGTAAACACGATCTCGGACGACTCACCAAACCAAAGCCCAGAAGTTCTATTTTTTAGAAGAGGAGAACAAATATGTATCAATTGTTGAATCGGATACAACAATGGGCCAAAAAAAAAGACCAAAGGGGCAATAAGAGCTGCTGTCAAAAAAATGGTAGACTTTGTTTTTTTTTATCTTTAGGCTATTGACTTTTCACGTGCTCAGAACGTTCTGCAGAATTAGGGACTTTTTTCTTCTATTGGCTGATCTTATGATGAGAATTTTCTCCATTTATGTTTTATTTCCTCTAATTCGAATTGGGTAGGGTATAAAGGAATTCGCGCTCTTCATATACCCATATGGCTGGGTATTAATTTTCAGTGATATACTTCTTGTCTGTTTTGGTGAGAGATTGAAACTGTTTTTAACAGGCATCTCTTGGAAAAACCTTCGAGTTCAAAACTTTTCAATTTTTCTTAAAAAGTTTTGGACGGATTTGTTGAAGCGATTTTTAACAGGTACCCCTTAGAAAGGGGGTACTTGAATATTCTCCAAGGATTCTAGTTGGTGCATTTTGAAAGGATTCTAGTTGGTGCATTTTGAACAAACTATGTTAGAGTTTAGCAACAATTTGCTTGTAAAAAGTGGGCAGTAGAATTTATATTGCAGAGTATAAAAATTATTCTACTGCCTGCCTAACAAAAAATAATAAACCATACCCTACATACCTAACTCCTTCTGGCTATGGGTTTTCTGCTTCCGAAGACTAGGAAAAAAGGAGGATTCTGGAACCCTAAGGGTTCGATGGTATATGGATATGGAAAATATAAGATTCCCGATCCTAGCGGGAAAAGGAAGGGAACAGATACCCAATATGATTCTTGGGAGGAACATTTGGTAATGGTCTTGGTCCTCTATGCTTTTTTTTATGTGTTCTTAGTTCTATTCATCTTCTTTGATTCTTTTAAACAAGAATCTAATAAACTAGAATTGAGTGGAAAAGAGGAGAGGAAATTAGTAAATGGAGAGGATCGACTAACCAGAGACATTTAGGATCTTCTTTACATCAGGTAAATCCTGACCAAAATTTCTCAGGTAAGGATTTACCTGACGTAATCAGGTAAATCCGTCGGGTCCTGTCCGCCTTTATCTTTAAGTTACGACTCTTTGTTTCTTGCTTCTCTCAAGCCCTAGGGAAAGTCTATGATGAATTTAAAAAATTCATCTCACTCTTTCTCTAGGGCTCGGACTTCATGATAAGTGGGGGAAGAAAACATCTTCCCCAATTTCTTTGTTCAGAATTGAACAAAAAGGAAAAGGAAGAAAGGGATTTATGGGGGCAGTGCTGCCCCCTATATCTCCTAGTGTATATTGTAGGAATAATAAAACTATTCCTTACAGCAGTCTGGCACACTTACGTCCTCGCAAAGTAAATAATGATCATTGTAGTCGTAACCATAGAATACGACCCTAACCGAAATGCATACATTAGGCTCATACGCTATTGGGATGGTAAGAAGATATGTATTTTACAGACCAGAGAGGCTATCTAAACCCTAAAGTAAAGGCCCGCGATCGAAGTACCAATCGCTCACTTTCATGAACCTTCTCCATTTGATTCAATAAGGGAATTAGCCTCCTTCTCGAATGGCTACCCTTGACAAAGGGTAGCGTTGGTATCATAATCTACATGTAGCGGGTATAGTTTAGTGGTAAAAGTGTGATTCGTTCTATTAATAACTGAATTTGAAATGATATACTTAAGGCGTCCTTAAGTTTTTATATTCCGATGAAAACTTTAGTTCTTATAAAGGATTAAATCCTTTTTCTCTCAATAGCATATTGAGGAAGAATATACATTCTCGCGATTAGTATCCAAAGACTAATGGAAATTGCATCCAAAAAAATACAAATTGGATTATGAGTACAGAGTCATGAAGCATAATTTTGCATTGGATTAAGTATTCCAATTTTTAAATATGAGTAAAGGATCTATGGATGAAGATACAAAAAGTTTATTTCAATCGTAACTAAATCTTCTTTTGTTAAAAAGGAAATGGAAGCCAAATAGCTAAAAACGGTAGTTTTGGTTTACTAGAACCATCAGCATATTGTTTCAGCTCGGTGGAAACCAATTCTTTTCCTCAGGATCTCTTGAATAAAATTAGGGAACGAAGTAAGTAGATTAGATAGATTTAGTAGAATTTCTATTTCCTACTCTATAGGGATCATCTAGAAAGCGGAAGCTTTGGTTCCATTCAGATAGAAAAGCTGACATAGATGTTAAGTGGTGAGAATATCCATAAAGGGCCGAATGAAATCAAAATTTCATGTTCGGTTTTGAATTAGAGACGTTAAAATAATCAACCAACGTCGACTATAACCCTAGCCTTCAAGCTAACGATGCGGGTTCGATTCCGCTACCCGCTCCATTCTGTATAAAGGACTATTATATTTGTCTAGACATGGTAGAGGCCTGTATTCAACCTTTTCGTCCACCAGTTTCCGGCCCTCCAGAGCGGAGTAGAGCAGTTTGGTAGCTCACGAGGCTCATAACCTTGAGTCACGGGTTCGATTCCCGTCTCCGCACTTAGCTGTCTGTATAAAGGACTATTCTATTTGTATAGATATGGTAAAGGGCTGGGCGGTATCAACCCTTTTTATTCATTAGTTCCCGGTCCTAGAGGGCCAAATTGAGCAGTTTACAAAGTCACTTGCCCTACAAGAAGAACTCTCAAGGCTCCTTCCTACCCTGCAGAAAAGAAAAAAGAAATGAAAGAAAGGCACAGTCTACCTCCCTTCCCTTTAAAAGCAGTTTGCCTGTTGTTCGTCTCGGTGAATCCCCGATTTAGGGAGCCCTGTTGGCGAGTTCGATTCCCGCCGCCGGAGCGCCTTTTTTTTTGAGTGGGGTGCAAAGGAAGGATAAGATAGTAAGGGATACGGTACTAGACTAACACCTATTAATTTAATATAAGTAGTTAAGTAGTCAACTAGACTAAATTTTTTATCATAGTACTTTACTAAATTAAGCTGGCGAGCGGCGGGAATCGAACCCGTATCTTCTCCTTGGCAAGGAGATATTTTACCATTGAACTACGCTCGCTACGGGATATATTTTATAGGGTATATCCGCCTGGGTCGACCGTCTATGTCTGGGTCGACCGTTTCATTTTCTATTCTATTATATTAGAGTTTTCTTTTTTTTAATTGTCTGTCAATCGATATTCTAATGGCAATGGAATTTCATAATAATGAAAGAGAAGAGGTAGCAATTCGGAACGAAAATTGCATTTTAATGCGTCTCACAATTCGAATTTTTTGAAGAAATGGCCTTTTTATTTATTTTGTATCGGGCTACTAAATACTAAACAAATTTAAGAAATGAGAGAATTCAGAATAGCTACCAGAAAGACTAGTCCAATCCATA
>JAYEVE010001313.1:0-26896 GCA_036346375.1 Guadua angustifolia
GGTGGTGTGTCGTCCCCACGTCGCTATGTCTGAGTCATGCATGGTGCTGCCTCTAATCCCACCATGGTTTTTAGGTCATGCATAGAAGCCAAAGGCTTTAAAAGCCTCATGGACCCTACATCTAGACTCCTTGAACCTCGCTGCATCTTTTGCCCAGCTTTTTGTCACCTTGAGATGCCGCCATTCATCCGTAGGAGCTCGTCATATTTGTTTTGGAGCATCGCTGCCTTCTTCTACATGGATCATCACTGCTATTGAGCTTCTGTTAGGTTTGAGGTCACCGTCGAGTTCATCGTATCGTGATCTTCGAAATCTTCAAGACAACATTGTCGAGAACAACGCGGATCGTCCTCTGCATGGTCATCTTTGTTGTTGCTAGTGAGCAGCACCTACGCGACCATTGCCATTGGAACCCTAATCTCAGAGATGATGTGGCAACCAAGTGGCATCCACGTGTCACCGTGTAGCCGCCAAATCAGCATGCCCATCAATTAGCCAAGTCATCACCTCACGGGCGCACATGTTAGTCTTGGTAGGACCATGAACTGAGCCCATGATGGAGCAATTTCTGGCTGTGGACGTGGTCTATGGACCTCAAGCCCACATGTCAACCTCTCTGTTATATTTTGGAATTATTTTTATATGGAAAATTTTGTTGTTGACAACAACATGATGTCATTAATTAATTTTTCAATAGAAAAGTAATTCGGGAAATTTTGATTTTCTCTTTTTCTTTTTCTTTTATTCATAACTTTTAAGGGCCCGTTCTTCTACATATGAGCTCCGATTAAGATGATTCAAGTTTTTAAAAATTTGTAAAATTAAGTTATATTTAATAGTTAATTTTATTTGATTTTTAGAATTTGTTTTCTTTCTAGCTTGGTATTTACTTGCTATTTTCTCTTGATTCACGTAGACATCGAAGCGCTCGGAGCATTTGATGGTGAGGTGTTGATTTAAGAGCAAGGTCGAGCAAGTAAGAACTTTTTCATGACAAGTTGTACTTTGATCATGTTGAACCTAGGTTTATAAATGCTATGTTGATTTAAATTATTGCATGATACTTCATACTTAGAATTGTTTTCAAATAGTTCGGGATCTAGTTATTCTACCAAACTGGATTATACCTACCTTGTCATTTGTATGCTATGATTGTTTGTCACCCTATAATAGTTCATTAATAGTTGGTTGCTATAAATACCAACATGGGTTGGCTAGATCATGCTTAGTGTGCTTAGCCAAGCAACAAGTTATTGATATCATTTTGAAAGTTCAAATCAATCTTGACTAATGGAATATGAAACATATTTATGAAAAGGGTGTGCTATGTGTTGTCACACAATGATGTTTAGTTGTTGATGGCATGTGTTGCATGATAATCAACTAGGGTGGTAAATGATTTAGACGAGGGAAGTGGTAAAGGGCTTTGTGTTGTGGTAGGCTATTGTGGCATTGGGTTGATATGCTGACATGTTGATATATGCGTGAATGCGAGGTCGTTTTCTTTGAGTGAATTGTTGGAAGTTTTGCTTCAGTCAATTAAGGACTTAACCTTACAAGCCATTGAACTAGGCCAATCATGCAACCACATGTTTAAATGGGACAGACCTAAGTAAGTAAGTTTCTGAGTCTTAACATTTGACACCATGGGAGGATAACGAAACTGAGTGTGCAGTTATGGGCAATTTATTTGTGCTATGCAGTGGCCTCATGTCGTCCAACGATATGTCCCTCCTATTCTTCTGCTCCAAGTGAGTGAAGGAATAGCATGTTCATACTTATTGGGAGGGTCAGTGTTATGGCGAGTCCTCTGAAAGATGTTGTTATGATCTTCTTAGTCGCATGTTAATGGGTATGTGTAATGGTTGACAGTATAAGCTCAATCATATCATGTGGGTAAAGTTTGTAACCTCTACAGAGTGTAAATCTATTCGGATAGCCGTGTTCCCAGTCAAAGACAATGTTCAGGAATTTCAATCAAGGAGTAGATTTTACTGAAATAAAACTTAAGAAGGGAGGCTATGTGCCATTGGAAGGTTGGAAATTGTTTAGAGTTGTGTGCCAAATTTACTCTTGAGAAATGCTTGAAAGTTACTTAATATTGTTATTTGTTTACTGCCATTTTAATCTATTTATTGTAATCATTTGTAAATTCTACTTTATTACAAAACAACTATATTAGCTATTCATTTGGAATAATCCTTGCATATAGTTATACTAGAATTGCATTATGTGCACATCTTATTGAGTGCCTTATGTACTTATCATTGCCACAACAAAATCATCAGTTGAGCAGGAGTGTACACCAGCATTTGAGGAGGAGTACCAGGAGGAGGCAAACGTCTAGGGTACAAGCCTTATCAGTTGTTTGTAGCATGCGGAGGGGTTTATCTACATTTTCTATTCTGCCGCATTTTTATTTATTAGAATTTGTGTCTATGTGGCCCTATAATGTAAAGTTGATTATAAGATCAATCAACTATGTTATATCTATTAAATGAAGTATTTATTTATGTTTCTGCTGTGTATGATTGTGATATTCATCTATGTTGATACTGTGTACTCTAGCGTGATTCTGGACTAGTATTGTAACACCCCGGCGCCAAACACGCCACGAATGCTACCAAAAAACTCTAAATAACTACTGACACCTCTAGTGGAAAAGACTGAAATGGAATTCAATCTCTAAACTCTTAATCGGCTTAAACTAAGCCCTTGAAATTTACAAAATTTAAGCATGACCTCTCTAGAACAGGAGGACAACCACTCAGCAGACAAAAGAACAAAAGCGATTATAGGATATATCAATCACTCAAAATAGAATGAAACATTCTAGCGAGGTCATTAGATAGTCAATCACACATCCAAAAGAAATTAATAAACTTCACCACGACAACAACACATTACAAGCCAAGATTAATTACATCGAAATTAATGAATTGGTTAAATGAATGGTTGGAGATCGAAATCGTCGCAGCGTGATACTATTCCCAACCCGATGAGCCAGCTTCAAAGTACCTAAGATAAGAAACAAACAAGCATGAGTCCAAGACTTCAGTAAAGTGCAATAAGTAGACAAAGTAAAGAATTAGACTAAAATACAGCTACTTCAAGACATAGAGTAACAGTTTCTTTAATTGGCATCCGTAAATAAATGAAGCAATTGAATTCATAAAAGATCCAAGCGTGAGAACACGATTACTTCATCATTTAACATAACCATTACTTAACTGAAAACATCCGATGTGAAGCAATAATTGACTCCACTTCAGCAACCAACTCAAAGCGTAACAAAACTTACCTATGCCTCAACAATCGGTCCTAGATGAGCCCTCGACTCAATCCTCAACCTATTCTTTCCATTCTCATCAATTAACATGTATCACTTGCAACATACAATGCAATGAAATGCTTTATGCTGTCATGCTCAAGATGCAACCTTTTGCCTATCTGGGTATAGTGAGTGCACCCTCTCATTCCCAACCATCCGTGGCGGGGCCTACTCTTCTTGACTCGCTCCCATCCATGGATGGGACTACGAGTAGGACTTTTGTACTTACTACATGTGAGTCTGAGGCCCTATCGACATGGAGTCGCCTCTTCGTAATGAATGCATATATGCAAATAATGCTTATAAACAATTCATACGCAGTATCAAATCATTTGCTCACGAACTATGACCAAAAACATAAGCATAAGCACAACACGGTTCCATTCTCATCATCAGTAGTGGGGAACACCCAAAAACCAATTATTACTAATATATCGTAGCAATTGTTACTGTCATTGCCTCAATATGCATTCTCATAAAATGAACAATTCTAGTATTTCTCATAGACACAAATCTTCATTATAAGAAATTTCATACTATAATCCATTCTTTAGCTATACTCATAACACGATTATTATTTGTTTTTGCATGAGCATTAACCCATTTCTTAATGCAAACCGCAGCGTAAACATACACATATAACAAACAAACAACTCAATACCCTAATAAGGATATATGTGATTCACTTACATCCATCCTTTCGACCTCTACATCGAAGAACAACCATTGAACTAGGCGTATTTGTAACATGATTTAAACAATAGTATGCAATTAATAAATAGCATAAGCATTCATCTCATTTCCCTAATAGCAATATAAGGGTTGCACTTGCCTTTACCGACGCCTTGAGGCAACTCAGGGTTGAGTCACCCCAAAGACACTCTCTCTGAAAAACAACGTTGCGCTGAAAACAATCAAAACCGACTCGAACAACATTGCTTAACCCACTCCCAAAACCGAAAAACAGAAATATGTCCAACGGGGACAGCAGCGAACCAACGAGCAAAACTTTTGATTAAGCAACCAAATGGAGTGAACTCAGCTCCTAATCAACCATAAGAGGATGACCTACAGCTATCACAAAGTCAATCATGCAGGAGATACCTCGAGGACCTCCAAATCGAATACTAAACCCCAACCGAAAGGTGGAGCACGCTGCAGATTTCCAATTTCAGCACCGAGAATTCTAAATAGCGTAACTTTAGTTTGGCTCAACGGATTTTCATAATCTTATACTCAAAATGACCGCAAGGGAATAAACTACAAGAATAACATAGCCATTCCCTTGGCCGAAGCACCAGCTGTTCCCAGATCGAAAATGAACAGAGGGTACCGACCACTCGGCTCATTCTGGACAGCCCTGAGTAAAACAGTCATAACTTTTAGACGGATAAACGAAACTTAGCAATTTCAGTCTCTATTGAAAGGTAATTCGATTATCTACAACTTTCGCAATAGCTAGAACCCCAGAAAATGCTTGTAGAATTTTCAATTAGCAGTTCTAACCAAGGACGAAAATCTGCCCGAAATAGAAATTCCCAAGTACTCTAGTCTCTTCATTCCCCAACCTCCAACATCTCAAAATCAGGAATCCTAGCTAAGCAATAGCACAAACACCTTGCATGCAAGCCAAATGGATCCCCACCACCTAGGGTTTTTACCTCGGATATTTTACTCAAGGAGGAAAGGGAGGTGGGGGAGGCTGCAGTCTTTCTCTTCTCTTGAGATTCTTGGAGAGGAGGTGAGGGAGGAGCCGCCCGGGAGGAGATGTTGGCGGCGCCCGACCATGGAGGCGTGGCAGGGGAGGCTCGGCCATGGCTCGGAGAGGCGCAGCAGGGGAGGCGAGGAGGAGGCCGAGGAGCGATGCTCTTTGGAGGGAGGAGGAGGCGAGTGGTGGCGGCAGACTGACTCTGGACCTTGGAGGCGGCAGTAGGAGAAAACTCAGGGTTTTTTTTTCTTTTCTTTCCTCTATGGCTCCTTATCTCTCTTCTTTATACTCCATCAAGTGGTGACTAAGCACAAGGGTTAGGAACAAAAAGAAATGAAACCCTCCAAAACCAAAAATCCAAATCCCAACTTTAAACCCTTAGAGCGAACCAAATAAATTTCAATTCTTGGTGCGAAATGACAACTGTCAAGAAAAGACAACTTACCGCCAAACAATACGGCTCGAAAGATACTTCAACCGAAAAACTAGCACAATTTTCAAAACCTTTATTAAAATGTTAAAGATTAGCATTTCTCTCTCTATATATATATATATATATAAAGAAACGTCACATATGTTGTAATACCGCAAATCTTCTTTGCCAGAGTTTTCGGCCAGGAATGTTTTCCACCTTCTTGATTCAAGGTTCAGCCGTCGCACAGTTAATAATTTTATTAAAGGTTTTGGGTTTTTCCGTAAAAACATATCGGATTGATTGTTTTCTTCGAGCCGTATCTAGTCTACAGCAAGTTTCACCCAAAAAGATTTTAATTTTCGCCAAGAGTTTGAATTTCTATCTTTGGAATTTGTGGGGTGGTGGACTGTAGGATTGTGGAGTATAAAAGGAAGAGAGGGAACCCTAGAACTAAAATTCCCCAAATCGGTTCCTCCACCCGGTAGTCACTTTTCTCGGGCGCCTTGCTCTCCTCTCGACTTCTTTTCTGGCGCCCTTGTGCCCGCGCCTCCCGCGCTGGCGCTGCCCTCTGCGCTCCCGGCCAGCGCCCATGCCTCCCGTGCTGGCGCCGCCTGCTGCCCACGCCCGCGCCGGCGCGCCGCCTCGCGTGGCGCCTCCTCCCCATCCGCTCTCTCGGCCGAGCCAGCTCTCCAGGTCCTCCTTGAGCGCCGGCTGCGTCGCCGCCTTCCTCGGTCAGCGACCCTTCGAGCTCCCTCCGGCCATCTGCAGATTCTTCCTCCCCCACCCTTCTTCCTCCATGTGAGGAAAATTTGAGGTAAAACCCTAGGAATTGGAGGTTTAAATTCTTTTGCATGCAAGGTGTTTGATCAAATGCCTAGCTAGGATTCAAGATTGTGAGATGCAACGGTTAAGGATTGGGGAGTTTAGTACTGTCTAAGGCAATTTCGGTTTCGGGCAGGTTTTCTTCCCGCCGTAGGGCTTCAACTTGAGGCCCCTAGTATCGTTTCCGGTTGGGTCGCATGAAATGAAAGTCATAGATATCGTTTTTATCTTCTGTTAGAAACCAAGTTGCTCTTGTTGGTGTGCTGTGATGTATGCCCAGTTAGATTGTGGGTCGAACGCCTTTTGTGATACGTTTGATTGCAATCTTTTAGTTATTGAACCCCAATAGTTAGTTGAATTCCAGCCTCAGCACAGCTCATAGTTTGTGTGGTATTAGTAAATCTTAATTGGCTTTTTTTTCTGGCTTGACATTATTCCAAGCCGATGCCTGTTCTGATATTAACTTCTTGACAACATAAATATGTTAATAAGTGGCCTGCAAACATCCCATTTTCTAGCTTTATACTTTTTACTCTATTGTTTTTTTTAAAAACATCAAGCATTTGGTATGCTCTTTTCTTTTGGGTCAGCACTTAACTTCTTCGTGCTGGAGAAACTCCGGATCTCAGTAACGTAAAGAGGGTAGTGGTTTTGCTTAGTTTTGAATGCCAATACCTGGTATTGCTCTACACATCGCAGAAGGTTTCTCAAGTGACTGGTTAGATCTAAATCTCCTTTTGCTGATTTTTTTTCTTCTTCTGGAATTAGAGCAACTTTGGTCACATTCATCATTTGCTTTGTGCTGGTATCAAGAGAACTTTTGTTTCATTGGATGCCCCTGGTTGGACTTGGACGCCATTGACATGATAGGATACCCTGAGCAGAATAATTGTGTAATGTGTAGTTCATATTGCTTTGTATGCTTTCGACTTGGCCCAAATTCTCTGTATGATGTTGTACTTGGGTTTTGGTTATGGCTAATTTTATGGTTTAGTAAACTTTCATGTATGGGATTTTGAATTGAGGCGTTAGGGTCTGATCGGCAAGCCAGGTGTAGGTGATAAGGTTGGGAGGGCTATTCTTGGTGTCTTGGTGGAATGATATTTCCTCATGCTCTCATGCTATTGAAATCTAGGATCAATGCATATGTTTTCGTGTTGCATCTTCCTGAGATTAAATGGTACTAGTTCTAGAGATTTCATTTATGTGGTTGGTTGTCTTAAGTTATATTATGTGTATGTGTTCTAAATTCAGGCTTTCTTTAATCCGGGGAAGTCATGCGAACGCTAAGATTCCAAATGCCACTCCATTTCCCGTCGGTAAAAGGCAAGTGCAACCCCTAGAGCGTTATTAGGATGTTAAATGCTTTGGTTGCGATAAGATTATGAAAATTCTAATGATGTGATTATGTTTAATAGCATGACTAGAAGTTGTTTTTAGTATAGTGATGAGGATGGATGAATGTTAGCAAATTGGTAAGTAAGTTATTCAACTCCCATTTATTGCATTGCATTACGAAATTGTACGAATGAGTATGGTTATGTTGATGCAAGTGTAGGAACAATCTTGCACTATAATCACCTAGTTGTTCATATCTGTAAATTTAATCTACTTTATAGAAATTATGTGATGCCTTTCCCTGAGTTTTATTCATGACTTTATTTACTCTCGAATGAATCATACTGGGGAAATAGCAAGTTAACTTGGTACTTCCATATTGGTTATGGCTATGTGTGGTGAAAAATGAATGAGGGATGAGATGCATTCACGCCAATTGCATAATTGCATTCATGATGGACGAGGTGTCCCATGTTGATCACGGACCTCGGTGCTCACCCATAGTGAGCACAAAGTCCTACCTCGTAGTCCCATTCATCGAGGTGAATGGGAGCGAGTCGATAAAGTAGGCCCTGCCACGGATGGGTGGGATTGAGGGTGCACAGGCGGGTGTGCACTCACTCTCTTATTATCACGCTATGACAATGTGCATTATGAGCATGCATGGTGCATTCATTTTAGCATTCATGAGGAAAAAGAATGAGAACATAAAAGCATTGCATTGTGTGTTGCATTTGGTAAATGTTAATTGATGAGAATGAAAATGACGGGTTGAGTATTGAGTCGTGGAATCATCTTGAAATGATTGTTGAGGCATGAGTAAGGTTTATTTATGTTTCCGAGTTGGATGTGGTAAGTAGGGTTCGTTTCTGTTTCTTTAACTGGATGATTTCAATTTAACTATTGATTATGTCAAAAGATGAAGTAGTTGTGCTCTTATGTTTGGTTGTATATGAATTCAAACCGTTTCTTTTATTTACGGATATCAATTAAAGAAACTTTTACTTTATGTCTCGAAGCATTTATATTCTAGTCGAATTCATTACTTTCCATACTTGATTGCACTTTCTTTGAGTCTTGGACTCACGCTTGTTTGTTTTCTTGTTTTAGGTACTTTAAAGGCGGCTCGTCGGGTTGGGAGTAATGCTGCGTACCGACCGGTCTCCAACCATCCTTAATCGATTCGTTAAGTTGGATGTAATTAATCTTGGTTGTAATGTGTTGTCCGTCGTGGTGGTGTTTATTAAATGTGTTGGATGTGCGATTGATTAGCTAAGGACACCTAGAATGATATTATGGCGCTATTGTTCTTTTGTCTGCTGAGTGGATGTCTGTTTTCTAGATAGGTCATGCGAAATTTTCTAAATTTGGTGACTTAGTTTATCTGGTTTGGGGAGTTCAAGGTTGGTTCAAATTTTTTGTAGAGGTATGAGGTTTAGGGTATTTTGGTAGCATTAGCGGTCTGCGATTGGCGAAGGGTGTTTTATATGTTTAATCTTCTATATGTGTAATATATCGCTAAAAAAGATATGTATTAAATTTTATAAGAAAAGCTCTTTTTGGAACCACTACTACTGAACCGGCTACTAGTAGCGGTTCGTAACCTTTAAGCGGTTTTATAACGCTTCTAAATAACCGCGATGTCTTGGTTTCTCGGCTTCTGTCTTTGTGGCACGAAGCGGTTGGGAAGGTGTTCGGAAGGGCGATTGGAGCACCCGTGGGGAACTCCTGGCGGTTCGTTTACAAACGCTTGTGGAGAAGGATATCGAAGCGGTTCGTCTTACAAACGCTTGTGGAAAAGGATATCGAAGCGGTTAGTCTTACCAACCGCTTGTGGAAGCGGACACTCTACAAGCGGTTGGAGTCACCAACCTCTTGTGGGAGAGTTTTTCGATTATATGTATTTTAGAATATGTTAAATGCAGTGTTTTTGTATATCGTTTTTGACCATAAAATTAAATATGAGGGAGGAGTTTTTGCACAATTAAATATATATGGCATATGCATACTCATACACATGTTCACAAGCTAGCTAGCTCACTGCAACGAACTTAATAGTGTAAAAAATGGACAAGTACATAGGCGTAACCAGCGTTTACAATTTTGAATGATGAAAAAAATGATTATCGAACTCATTTCTTGCATGCATCACTCTTTTGTCCTTAGTCGGCGTGGATGTAAATCGGTTCATCGGTGTCCAACTCTGGAAACCTTACGTGGAACTTCGCCATTTAGAGATACAACCTCGTGACAATGAAGCCGATGAGTTGTTCTTGGAGTCGGCGCACCGGTGGCGGGGAACACGTTAACGTGCTCATCGATGTTAGGGTGACAATTAATTAAGCGGGAAGTATATAAATATCCGATCACATGCAATTAATTAAAATGTAAGTTGTAGCTAACAAATTGACATGCATATCACGAACCTCGGCATAATGTTCCAACTCGTCGCCATGGATAAAACTTTGAATATAGTGGAACCGTAGTAGCCACATAAGTTGTTTCGGTAGTGCGGCGTTTAACCTTCAGCGAGGAGAAATTTGAGAATATCGGATGAAGAAGCGATATAGGCATGTATATTAATAATAGTTTTTGTAATGCGTGCACGAGTGCTTAGTATGACTTGAATTCTTTCTCGAATTCTCCTTTTGCTTCTTCTTAAACTTTGCAAATGTCTTGTTAAGGATGTTAATGAACCATTGGTATTTTTGGTGGATTCCTTCTTGAGTCATAAGCGTAATCCTAGCATTTGTCAAGCTCGATGACTAGAAGGATCGGTGAAACCTATTAGTATATTGCAACATATGCGTAAGTAGCTACTCGTACTATCAATGGCTTAGAAATACAAGAACAAGAGGTTTGTGAGAACACGTACTTGAAGTTGAAGGGCGGTATATACGGTTTGTAGTGTTGTTTCAACAATGCATGCAAAAGGTATCCCTCAAGTATTTGTTTTTGCTTGTCGTATGACAGATTTTCTCATTGACAATCTACGGGTCGATGAAATAGCGTTCTGTTTGCCAGTCTTTTACATCGTTGTATCTCCATTCTACATAAGAAGGGATAACTAAGTTAATTAGATTTTCAATTTTGTGGTGCGGGAGGAAGCAAGCGGTAAACTTAGTAGATCGACACTTACGGACACCGGCGAGGACATGAAAGACACATTGACCTCGTCTCCTTGGTACACATGGTACAAGTCATCAAATTCGACCATAGTTACGTGTTGTTCCTTGGAAGAAATACTCATCTTGAAGCGGAGGAGGAACATTTGCTCTCCATGAGATGCCCTTTTCATGTACCATTCATGCATTTGGCGCATCTTGGTTGGGAGATCTTTATATCCTTTGGATCAATTAGCGGTTTGCCCAACTCATACTTCCATTTGGTTGGTGCCATTGGAAGATCTGGTCTAATGATTTGAGTCCGCCTCCTTGGGAATGCCATTTTCCTCAACTCCTCGGCACTCTGCTGATCTTCCACTTTCTTCTTCTTTCCCTTGAAGAGGCAGTGTATTTTACTTTGTAGCCTTTCTTATTGTCCTTTTGTAGTCGCTCATCACGGTGGCGCCGTTCGCATATTGAAAGTGCTTCCAGTTTTTCATCTATTTTAAGCTTGGGCTCGGCTTCTTTGGCGCATAGCTATTGCAGCCACATCCGTCTTCACGGATCTGACTAGCTCCTCATGATCGAGATCATATGGCCTCTTTGGCGGTTGCTTTGACATTCTCTGTTGCCGGATGCGATTTCGTGGGAGGAGGTGCTAGTCTGGGATCCCTCCCGACATCGAGCTTCTTCCTCGGGGAATCTTTGGGCGTGGTATTGGAGATGTTGGGTGCTTCTTACTTTCGGCGGTGGCGGTGGCGGTGGCGTGGTCGGGCTTCTTTGTGGGCGGGAGGTGAAGGCGTGGCACGGACCATCGGGGAAGCATTGCGTCTGAGCGCTTATTTGGAGGTCGTGGGTTGTCGATATGGAGGCGTGCTTGCTCTGGGCTAGCTCAAGTGCGGGGCCTCTCTTGTTGGAGATATAACCTCCACACCATCTGGAAATATGATGTACTTTTTGCGCCATAGGATGAATGTGCCATGGAGGGCTGTCAAGGTTGGTCACCTCGTCGCCCCGGGAATATCGAGCGAGATCTTGAAGCCCCCACCACCTCTTCCACGTGACCTTGGAGTATCAGGAGGGTGTCTGGTTGCGATGGAATGTCGCCCGCCTCCCGGATAAGCCATGCCGTAAGCCACCTTGAAGGAGAGGTTCGCATATCAATGTGTAGCTTCGCCTTGGCGGCGAACCTTGATCTTGTCCCACGGGATGGCAGCGCGGGTCAAATGTCTGCTCTGAGGGCCACGGCGGACGCGCAAGCTGCTCTTTAGCGATCGGACGATCCGGATCGGCGCCGCCGCTGAACATTGGTCGAGCGTAGTGCTCCTGAAGGCGGCTCATTGCGGACACTTTTGCGTGACCAAGATATCGATGGAAGCCTTCGTAGCTCTAAGCTCTTCCTCCAATCGGCTCACTCTACCGATCTCTCCTCTTGCTTCATCCCGACTCTGTAAGTGCTTGAGTCTTTGGCAAAGCCGTGCCTCCATGGCACCTTCCGAAACCTCGTGTCGTCCGGTGCTCGGGGTTTTGAAGGGCATATGTTAGCTCGTCATTCTCCTGTCCGTCACCAAGGATCTGGCCGAAATCTGCTCGATGGCTTTGCAATCCTTTAGCCAACTTCTTGGGTATCGGTGCCATCACCAAGCTACGAGTCATCGATGAAAGTCTGCCCGTGAGCCAATAACCAATTGCGCATGCGGGCTCCCAATTCTCGAGTTCGGTATAATATCGTCTTTAGAAGTTCATCTTCCGCTTGTCCCATTTCTTTGCACCTTGATGTAACCACGGTCGAGATGGTGGTGGTATTTCTTCTTCGTGCATTCACCTTGTTTTTCTCTCTCGCGGCACATCACGCATCCAAGCGGCTTGTACTCCTCAAAGCATCCCAATGATCGGCCGGCTTAGGAAATTTATTGAAGTCTGGTCTTTCTCCTTTGTCGATGTACTTGCGGGTGAGGGCGACTTCCTTCTTTGAAAGGAAGTTGCCATCTTCTTCAAAGCCCATCCCTTGGCCTTACATTTCATACCCATACGGAAAAGTGAAATTTTCCTTTATATCATTCGAGGCGGTTCCTTGGTAGGCTGCGGGGACTTGACCCATTTCTAGATCTTGATTGGGATGTGATCCCTCACGTGGTAGCATAGCGTTGTTGAAAGGCCCAATTGCTGATTCGGGGCTAGCAGACTCCCGTCGTTGCCGACTTGGTTATCACGTACTTTGTCGAAGGCTTTTGTTAGGTCCTCGGTTCATTCGGATGGGTGGCGATGAGTCTTGGTGGATACACAAACACATATAATATGAATGATTTTAGAATAATGGGTGAAACCTATTAAGTAATGGGTGAGTATACCTCGGTACTAGTGTTATGCGGCCTCATCGACAACGTCGGCACACCATCGTGATGTTCGCATCGATGTTAACGGCCTCGTTGGCTAAGATGCTACCCAGTATAATGGTCTCGAATATCAGATTTTCCGCCTCATCGCCAAAGCGGGTCACCGTCTTGGTGTCGCCATCTAGAGTAGAGCACATCTCGAGGCTTATATTATATATGAAGACAAGGTTGTTGAGAACAATTAGAGTTTGAAAGCATAGTTTAAGATCGGCGAGAACGAGGTTTGTGCTGATGAGATCACATTTCACATAGACTTACACATTTCACATGATACATATACAATTGACAATTCACATATACTTGTACATTTCACATAGACTTACACATTTCACATGGTACATATACAATTGACAATTCACATATACTTATTTGCTAAATAAAAAAATAATGATTCATTCTTATTCCACACTAATATGATTTTCAAAAAATGAAATAAGGTTATAAATCCACGACTAGAATGTTAATAGTCTATTACACAAAAAGAAAGCAGAGCAATCAGTTCCTTGTCAACCAAGCACGTCACCTCATGACCTTTCTCCACGGAGTGTATCGTATGCTTTGCTGGCAGCCATGCTTTTGGAACTTGCGTTGCCGACCGTTGCGAGCCCATCGGCGATATTAGGTGCCGACCCCTGGAGAAGGTCAGCGTGCGGGTGACCAGACACTGGAAGTTCCAAAAGCATAGTACTTGACCAAAGCATCGATACACTCGCGTGGAAAGACCGTGGTGGCGTGCTTGGTTGACAAGGCTGATTGCTCTGCTTTCTTTTGTGTAATAGACTATTAACATTCTGATGTCGTTATCATTCTATTTATTTTTGAAATTCCTATGAATATGAATAAATTCATTATTGTTTATTGACAAATTTTCTTGAATCCTTATCTTCATCGACCCGGCATAGCGATGATCGCATTATGTCTACATCAAAGGCGGTGATCGCATTATGTCTACATCAAATCAAGGGACCAAGCATGACATGAGACGCAACTTGTGAAGGCTATGGCGACACCGACCGTGAGAAGCAAAATTTGTTTCAATCGGGCCAAAATCATCTAGAACCGTGAGAAGCAAATCACATATTGTATGTAACAACAAAAAATTACAATGCTAATCACGATATCAAAAGGCCTACAAATTGACATGTGCAATCTTCGCATACAACATTCAAAGATCCACGACATAAGTGTGTTAAAAGCATTCATACAATGGATGATTTCTTTTTCAAGAAATAATCCGTATCCAAGTAACAATCCCTTGATTAAACTACAACCATCATATTGATTCGAGTTAACCAGCGACAATTGAATAGCAACCACATATAGCTACAAAAAGTGTAGCACACCAAGCGACGATAAAATGCAAATCCAACTCTGAAGCGGCGATTCGGTACCACCGATTACGCCCGCAACCTTTGCATCAATCCATACCAAACTGTGCATTCATAAGGGTACTTCAAACCAAAAATTCACTGACAACTTATAACTCTGTTCTTCCAATACAAGATTTTTGCAACAAGATTTCCAATCTGGCTGACAACTTGACAGAAAAGTCATTAGCGCATTTCACCGAACACCTTGTGGGCATAAAAACATAGAGAAGCGGAGGCGTTTAGCTTGGCGTACCTAGGATCTCCGGGGTGGAGCAGCGGGCGGCGTCGGCGGTGGCAGAAGAGGTCCTTGAGTGGCGTCGTGGCGGGGTCTCGGCAGGCGGCCGAAAAATTTGGGGTGTGAGAGCGGGGACTTAGAAATTTGGGGTGTGAGGAAAAAGCGGGCGATATCAACTTTATATAGAACCTTCTGGCGGTTGGTAATAACAACCGCTTGTAATGTGATCTAGCGGTTGGTATTATCAACGCTTGTAAAAAGAACTTCTAGCGGTTGGTATTACTAACGCTTGTAGAAAGCGCATGGGCGGCGGTGTGGAAAGGCCCTATGCAGCGGTTGGTATTACGAACGCTTGTGAAACACTGCTTCTGGCGGTTCGTAATAACAACCGCTTGTAATATCTTGACGATCTCATATTAAAAACAATACGGTGCCCGGTAGTTCGATAAGATCTCTTCCTCCCCTAGCTAGCGGCGTGGCGCTTGAGTGTCTGGGCTCGACCACCGGTTGAACCCGCTTCGCGCCCCTGCCATTCTTTTTCTTGTGGCCTTCTGGCGGTTGGTATTACGAACGCTTGTAAAACAACTTTCCTAGCGGTTCGTAATAACAACCGCTTGTAATAATCAGCAACAGTCTCATATTAAAAAATATCTGGTGCCGGGTAGTTCGATAAGATCTCTTCCTCCCCCTGGTTAGCGGCGTGGCGCTTGAGTGTCTGAGCTCGACCACCACAGTTCGAACCCCATCTTAAGTCTTCGTCTTTACAATTGTTCGCCGTTATGATCATGGCGTATGTAAGCATCGACATCAGCATCACCTTGGGGCGTTTATGTCGACATCAAGCTGTAAAGGAGGGGCTCGTCGAGCCGACCATACTCTTCCTCGTCGGTGGCGTTCTCAACTCCTACAATCCTTCGTTTGCCTTGGAGAACCACATGTCGCTTTGGCATTACCTTTTGCTTGTCATACGCTTTTTAGGTTTGCTTGACATGTCCATTACATAGAAGACCTGGATCACATCGTTCGCGAGAACAAGCGGTTCGCGCCTATAGCCGACTTACATGAGATCCACGGTTGTCATCCGTGTTGTCGACCTTCACACCATTTGGAGTCAGCTTGACCCATTGGCACTTAAATAGAGGGACCTTCAAAGGTCCATAGTCGAAACTCCCATATTTCTTCTATGAAACCATAATATGTGTCCAACTTTGCATTTGTTGTCTTGGCGTCTATATGGACACCGGCTGTTACAGTTGGTGCTCCTATTATCACAGGGATCGGTGTAGAATGTGTAACCATTGATCTCATACCCCTTGAATATCACGATTTCTTGTGATGGTCCCGAGCCAAGCGTTGCAATAGTTCATCGTTTGACCCTTCCTCAAGGATGTATACGTAGGCATTGCCGAAAGAATCCATGTGCTTGAGGTTATCAACTCTCTGTCTTCCTGTGAACTCACGGCGTAGGACACTCTTGTCTTTGAAGGACATAGGGGCGACTATAGTTGATTGCTTGAGCAGTGAAATGTGCTTACTTGAATGCAACAAGATCATTGCATGCAATGATTGCCTTCCTATTGTCCCTTTGCCCGTAGCCTCCCCTGGTGTAATAGTGATATGGGGCCAGATAGGATTTAGATCATTCATGTAATTAACACAAAACTCTATCACCTCCTCCGTCACGTAGCCCTCGGCAATGCACCTTCAGGGCCTTGACGATTCTGAGACGTTCTTCTTGAGGACACTCATGTACCTCTCGAAAGGAACATGTTGTCTGAGATACTTTGGTCGAGGATACCTATCTCCTTCACAAGGTGAGCGGTGAGATGAACCATGATATCAAAGAATGCAAGAGGAAAGATCATCTCGAGGCTAACCAAACTTTGTACCACATCGGCCTCCAACTTAGGCGGTTTAATTTGGTTCGACAACCTTCTGCGAAATGGCGTTGAGGAAGTAACATAGCTTTGTGATTGTCCCCACGAGTAACTCAGGCGATATACCTCGGCGACTCACAAGAACAGCTGTGTCATCAACACAAAGCGATCATGGGATTTTAGGCCTTGGAGTTTGTTCTCTTTCGTGTTTACTGAGTCTCTTTACATTTGAGGAGTATCGAGAAGGACCTTCACCTTGTTTAAACACTCAATCATGCTTTTTCTCTTCTTTGCTTGGAGTGTAGCTCGCGGGATGTAGAAAAAGTTGTTTTGTCCTTCTTTGTTTTTTGGATGTAGGTCACTCCTCACCTCCATGTCTTCAAGGTCCTTAGAGCTTGCGGTGTATCTTCGATTTGCCATACATATCTATGTAGCCTAGTAGGTTCAAGCAAACATTCTTCGTGATGTGCATGAAGTCAAGCAGTGTGAACCTCCAAAACTTCCCATCTGGCGGGTCCCAAAATATTGATTTCTTCTTCCATGTGGGTGCATGACCATCCTCGTTAAACCACGGTATGCTTCCAGACCCTTCCCAAATACTACTTTCAGATCCTTTACCATAGCAAACACAAGTCGCCCATTACGATCTTTGAGGCTTAACACAAATTCTGTTCCCCGTTAAATTCTTGCCTTTCCACCTCAAAGCATAGTGCCGAGGAAGAAACTGCGGTGGCCCATGTACACACACTTAGAGTTTTTGGTACATGCGATCCGTTTCATCTATACCTTTGAGTGCGAGCTTTAAACCCTTGGCAGTTTGGCGGACGAGATTCACAGAAGCGAGGCCAATCATTGATTATTACAAACAACAATGCCTTGAGTTGAAATACTCTCTTTTGTACTCATCCCAAACCCGTACACCATCCTCCCACAACTTCACAAGGTCTTCAACCAATGGCCCGGTACACATCGATGTCATTTCCGGGTTGCCGGACGCCGATCAACAATGGCATCATGATGTACTTCCGCTTCATGCCTGACCATGGAGGAATGTTATAGATGCAAAGCGTCACGGGCAGTGCTATGGATCTTTGCTCAAGCGACCGAAAGGATTCATCCCATCGGTGCTCAACCCAAACCTTATATTTGACCTCATTTGCAAAGTTCGAGTAAGCCCGATCTACTTTCCTCCACTGCGAGCCATCTGCGGGGTGTCTAAACATCCGTCTTCCTTCGCTCTTCTACATGCCAGCGCATCATCTTGGCATTACCTTCGTTAGCAAGCAGGCGCTTCAGCAGGGGATCACGAGGAAATACCACAATATTTTGGTGGAGTTCTCTTCTTCGTCGATTCCCATCTAATTCACTGGATAAATCCTGCTGTACCTTATCTAGGGATTCTTTGCTGCTTGGACAAACCTCCAAATCGGCATACTCATTGCGATATAGGATACAATCGTTAGGACATCGTGTATCTTCGTACTTGCAATCCTAAAGGCGGAGGACTCGCTTCGCTTCATCGTGAGATCTGGTAGAGTGTTACCTTCCAAAAGCAACTTCTTCTGAGTGATAACAAACCATTGAATGCCTTGTCGACACCGTTTGTGGCCTTCCATTGCATGAGTTCTAGTGTAGTCTGTGACTTTTTGTGGCCATCCACGGTTTGGGTCTCAGCGATTCTATGGTCCTCTACCATGCTCTGAAACTTCTTGTATTGTCTTTCCTCTGTGAACTCTCCTCTCCATCACGGACATCGATCTAACTCATCATCGCCAAACTAAATCATTTGTATCTTCCACGGACCCGTATTGAGTGGTGTCAGGCATCTTTGTTAGCTCTATCTTCCTCTTCTTCGTCTTCTTCATCGTCTTCTGTCGAATCGCCTCTGTTTCTCCATGGTGGGTCCGGCATGTATAGTTTGCAATGAAACCTCTCGTGATCACATGGCTCATAACCATCTATCGTTAGTGCTCCTTCTCATTCTTGCAATCTCACCTACGGACAACGTGTAAAGCTTCTAGAGGGCAAAATGCAAGCGGCCACGTCGAGAAACTCCTTCATGCTATCTCTGAACTCTCTTGACCGGCGGTCGCATTGTACATCCATTGCGGTTCATCTACACCAATAAAAATAATAACAACATCTATCACTATATTTAATTAAAGCTAACTATGTCTAATAGTTTTGTATTTTTAATCATTACGCATTCTTTCAACTAAAGCCAACTAATTATTTCTAATCCTGCTGCATTTTTAAAAATAAAACTAACTAATTGTTACATGTTCATGCAAACCTTTTCTATCATTCGCATTTTAATTTTACTAAATAAAAATTATTATTTACCTTGTCCCCACCTTTCTAATTTTTCATCGTTTCACATTTATTGCATTTCATTCCATACACCAAACAATATATCACCTTAAGAACAAAAAATAAGCCAACAAAGAAACATGTACACTAACAATTCCCACAAGAACAAAACATGATTTCTCAACATCCAATGCACAAAAAACATCAATATATAGGTGAGAAGGATGTCGACAACATATTACTCACCTTAGGAACAATTAATTGAGCTAATTGCCTCAATTGAAAATTTTGGCAGCACCTCCCCATGAACTGCTCTCGGCCCACCACTCTGCTGTCCGGCGGTCTGAGCTCGGGGAGAAGATGGGGTTTAAATCTTGTTGGGCGGGAAGGGGTCACTAAGCGGTTCTAACCACGAACAGCTTTGGATCCCCACCTATAAGCGGTTCGTGTCTCGAGAACAGCTTCTAAATCTCTAAGCGGTTCTGAGCACGAACCGCTTCTAGAGATGGGACTCGAAGGGGTTCGTCTCAAAACCGCTTCTAGAGACCCCTCCGCCCGTTGCCCATGAGCAAGCTTGGCGCGTGAAAGCATGGCGGTGCGTCTAACGCTTGTGATAGGCCGGTTGTGAAGGCGGTTACGTAGTAGTGAACAGAGGATTTTCGTAAGAATCTTAGACGAATTGCTCTCACTTCCTGCTAATTCCTACTTTGGAAATGAACCGCTGCCGTTTTTTCTTTGCGCGGATCCTAGAAACTAGCAGGTCAGCGCGAATAATTTGGGAACACGGATTTTTCATATATACACTTATCAAATTGCATCTTGCGTGTCATCGAGGGCATCGTCAAAATTTCGTCATTAAGTACGCTGAATATATCAAAAGAAGCTGAGAGGCGGGCAGTATGCGCGACAATGATGTGCTGAGGCGCAGCTTAAACAGAAAGATGATAACGATCTATGATTTGGATCACTACTAGTACTCACTACCCATCTGCTCGATGGTTGAGGGCGAGGTCTACGTAATTAATTGACTGCAGGTCCCATGTGTGCGTGCTCCCAATTAAGCAGTCAGCAGCCAGCTGCGAGCCTGCCCTGCCGTTGAAATCATGGAAGCAGCGAAGCGACGGAGGCCGGGCAGAAGCTAGTTTTAGCTGAATACAGTGCACGTGAAAAGTAAGAATCACACCACACGTCTGACGAATTTTTTTGAAAACCAACACGTCTGACGAATGAAGAAACTTTCTCGATTAACTTGTCGCGGATCGCTGCGAGAGACAGGAGACGTTGACTTCACAATACGGCCGCGTAGCCCGGGGACAGCTGCCACTTTGGACACGTTATGAACCGGGGAATTTTGCAGAACTGCTATGAAAATTATGCTGTATCCTGTGAAAAATCCCTATTCTCCAAGGAAAATAAACAGTTTTATGGGGTGTTTGGTTTTTGAGGATCACCCTATCCTAGGATGAATTGGTTCAGCATGGGATCATCTCATAAATTTGGTGGGACGACACTATCCCTTGTTTTGTACTAATTTTATGCTTACGAGGGATGAGATATGGTGATAGATCAGCCTATTCTATTTCTCAAACCAAACATTTGAGTTAGGTTTGAAACTGGGATGGACAGTGGTTGAATTCATCTTCATATCCTTTAAAACAAATACCTCGTTAGTGTTAGGGTTGGGTTGAGGTGACAAGAACGCCTCTAATAAAACTGCAGTACTCGTTTTTATTTACTCCTAATTCTGCCGTGGCTGTTTGTATTGCATGAACAGTGAGATGTGCCGGACAATTATCCTATCTTCCACTGGTGGAGAGACCCAATCATTGTCTTATATAAAAAGGAAAGTTATGGTATCTAAATTCTATAAAAAATGTGAGCATGCGAATTAGTCTTAGCTGCCGCCTGCCGGCCGGACTGGTGCGAATTACCAGCCAACAGCCACTTGCCGTTAGAAAATATAGTAAAAGAGGCCACGCCGTTGCGATAATGGATCTTCGATGATTTTGAAGCAAATTAAGAAGTTATCAAGTGAGTCCACGTGAATGGCAAGGGAATTTTTTATGTTGAAATCATCTTCTAATCTTTTTACTTTAAAATAGACCAAGACATAGTTATTGGTATTGGTCCTGCTGCTACATCTCGATCCCTTGATCACTTGAACGAAATTTATACGCATCTACTCTTTTGGACAATCACACGGTCTAGCTGCTCTAGCATGCATTACAGATGAATAGCAGAGTTGTTTTGCCATCATTATCAAATCATCGTCAAGATCTATTATGAATATTCTAGTTCTAGAAATATAGTAGATGGGCTGGGTATGTGGAAAGTAATTAAGCATCACACACTACACGTCTGGAAATGCAACTTTCTCGGTTAACATGTCGCGGATCGCTGCGAGAGATAAAGTTCAGTTTAGAACACGGGGGGTTTTCATATAATTGTTACATAAAGTATACTGTTTTATGTAAAATTCCTATGCTAAAAAAAATGTGTTAAATCTATAGTTATCCGATTTGTGGTAACTCGGGTTTGAGATTTAGGTTTGCGGTACGCTACTTCTCAAAGGTAGGGTTCATTGAAAGGAATATCTCTCCAGTTCACAAATTGGAAATGGGATTCACAAATTGGAGATGGGGTATCACTACACCACAGCACCTTTGTTGCAATAGACGGTCTGTTGGCAAAAGCTACATGCAGTGTCGCATAGTCTGTCGGCAATACATTTGGCGACAGACATCCCTCTGTAGGTTAAAGTCCAGTCAGCAAAGACTTTTGCCGACCGACTAGGTATTACCGACAGACTAGCTGACTCCACATATAGCCTTATTGCCGACAGACATAATTTTGCCGTCAGACATAGTTATTACCGACAGACATATAATTACCGACAGACATATAATTACCGACAGATTGTGTGTTGGCAATTTACACTTTTACCGACAGAAAGTTCGATGGTATGCTTTATCCCGATTTAAAAAAAATAAAATTCAATAATTAGCTTGATCACTATTAGGACAATCATTGTACTTTTATACTTCCATTCACAAAATATAATAGCCTCAACCATGATGATATTATGCAATATTATAACGAGGACAACAAAATAGAGTAGTCGAACAGCACATTCAACATTACATTCATTAGCAATATATTTAGGGCCACAATAAAAACATCTAAGACATCAAAATAGAGTAGCCACATCCATAGTGATAGCTTACTTGATCTGACCATTGACGGTATATTTACATCAAACATCTAAGACATCAAAATAGCTAGCCATCTTTGTCCAAAAGTTTAAATAAGTATGTGAATTGATATAACCCAAAGTAATCACTTGTAATACATCAAACTTAATTCTAAAAACAAATAACATCTTTGAAAGATTTCTTCCAACTTGCTATCGTCTTCCAACTTTATCTGCAAAAAGGAAATATGATCTTTAATCATAGGACACCAAAGTATAATATTTTATCTAGAATTATGCAAGATTGAAAGTTTCAACATAATAAATACAACAATGCTACTCAGTTTGAATAATTGGATAATTCTACGACTAAAGGGAAGAACAATGCTACTCAGTTTGAACTTTCAGAAGTTACAAAAAGGACTCAGTTTGAACAATCGCTAATGCCAACAGTATCGTTTTTTAATGTAGCTGCAATAGCCAACTTCTGTTTGTGAGCACTCCTATAGTCTTCTCTATAAATAGTAGCGCGTAGTTGCAGTTGAAATGGAATAAACAGCTCTCAGAAAATTTGTATAATTTTGACACACGGATTAGGGGGGAAACAGGCCTGGACAAAAACACAACATACACATAGGTAAATCAGCCATGCGCCCAAAGTGATGTTTAGTCCACATATATTTCAAATAGTCTATCCAGATATGACACAACCAGAACACTCAATAGTTTCAAACCATTCCAGATATCAAATAACCCTCACACTCAATTACAAACCATTTGACAAAACAATTATTAAGCATCATTTAAATGGAAGAAAGCTCCTGACTCTCCATAACATTGCCACAAACTAAGGACCTTTTTGACAATAATAGATGCGAATCATGAAGCTTAGTAGCGTGAATTCAGAAAGGTAGGAAAATTGTTACTCGTGTGATCGTGGCTTCCACAACAATTGTTTCTAGTTCCAGCTCCACATTAAGAGCATATATAGGGGTTCTATGTACATGCAAAGTCTAACCCTTGGTATGGTGACAGTTTTTCTGTTGAGCTGGGTTAGATTATTCAAAACAAGCAATAATCCAAGCTAAATATCAATTGCCTAGTTGCTGATCAAGATATTAGTGAAGGATTTAGCATCTCACACACAAAGATAATTAAGATAGATATTGATTGATGCAAACAAAGGAATTAGCTAGGGAATGCAAATGCTGCAACTCAACCTAACTATTTTTGCACCAATTCAGGAAAGGTTACTATCTGGTTGCACAAAATTAGAACTGAGTTTCTGAGGTTTGCACGAAGATAAATAATCCAATGTGATCTGAACAGAAGCTAATAAGTCTGCTTCTTTTTCAAGTGAACTCAGTTTGAATAAAATATACGAGCTAGCTAACTCACTGGGAGGAATTTTGATGATTTCTTCATGACAGCGAGTGTACTTCCAAGGCATCCAGAGCGCTGACCACATGCCCACAACAAGGAGTCTCAGATGATTTATTAGTTATTACAGACAAATCTGAACATACTGAATTGCCAGTAAAAATACTAGTTCTAACAAATGTTCAACAAGATAGGAGATAACAACCTGCGCCAAAATCCATCCAATAAGCCAATCAATATCACTCCGATGATTTGATATGACTAGTGCATGCTCTTTACCTATAGAATTTTTCAGATAGGCTTGCATCAAAATCTAGTAATTTTTTTCGTAAGGCGACATGTCGAATAGTGTAAACACCAGGAATTCATGTAAGAAAATCTTAAACTTCAACTACTTACCCATCAACCGGTAAGTTTCCTCATCAGCATGCAGTTGTATCTGCGGAACATGTGTTGAAATTATTTTGGGGTTAGAAGATAAAACAAAAGGTAAATTTGCTTGGTTCCTAAACATCATTGTATAATATAAGTATTTAAGCCATATTGTTCATTCAGATTTACTGATGAAAAGGGTACAAACCAAAAACCTTGATTGGCATTTGGATTGTTGTACACTTGGACCATTTATGTAAATGTTAGTCGTTAGATTTTGTTTGATCATATTTAGTATTATTAAGTTTACTGCCGTAATGCTGCAGAAAATACAGTTAACTATCTTTCATTTTTAGTTCTACAAGCCAAATACCAACCTAACAGCAATACAAACATAGTCCATATTCCATGCAGAAATCCAAATGCCAGTGTATGCTCTACCAAGAAAACTTCAATACATGCCTGGCATTACCACATATAGCTGATCGTATAGATTTCACTTGAACCTTACAAAATAATCCAAAACATGCACAAAATAGCCACTTAAGATAGCACCTCCAATTGATTGCCAAGAACAGACTAGTTCAGAGCATGAATCTTAGCATATGTATAAGCCCAGACATGGTCTTGATGGTGAGAAACCCACCCGACCCTGCCACATTCAACATTCCTATGTATACAAAAGGCAGCACTGCCAAGTTGTATAGAGTATCATCTCCATGTTAGTCCTCCAGACATGGTCTTGATGGTGAGAAACCCACCCGACCCAGCCACATCCAACATTCCTATCTATACAAAAGGCAGCACTGCCAATTTGTATAGAGTATCGTCTCCATGCTAGTCTGCCAGTAGAGCCCCAGAACACATCCCATTTAACTTTAGCCAAGAAATTAGGTTGTTGATCCCTAGCAATGCTCCTAGCAGTGTTGTTGGGTTATTAAAAAGACTAAGGTTACATTTTTTTAATGTGATGTATTGGAAAAACTAAGTTCTTCAAACTGCATTTGTATATTTGATCCGATTTGATGATCATGTGTACCAGGTTTTGCTAGGATGAGAAAATGAAAATAGCTCTTTTGCACAACTTATTAATGGTACTTATTTGCACTGCAGAACATTCCCAAAACACACCTTAAAACATTACATGTAGAAAAATCAAGAAATGAACGAATGTTGCAATCAGCGCAACACTCTACTTTCGTAGACGTTCTAATGTTGTAGCAGAAAACATGTACATTTCGCTGCCAAATGAAAAACAGAATTTGCTTTTTCGTTGATCATATCTTCATACCTTAACGCCTGCCCACCAGTCCACAAGCCAGACCAGCTGAAGCCACAGCAGCTCGGCCAAGAATCTGTTGATCCGCCGGTAATTTTTCAGCTCTTTGAGAAGGGCCTTATTGACACAAACAGGATGGCCTGTAATTTTTCAGGTACACGCGAACAGATCAAGAAATGTTGAGTGGTGATCATGATGTATAGTTGTATGTCAATTTAGCGGATCAAAAGAGGCAAAGTTTGAACATTTTCATTACATTTGCAGTTAAAGAAAAGTTTTCAATTAGTTTAAAGAAGTGAAATTCTACCCAAAAAAACAAAGCAAGCTTTTCCTTTTCTTCTAAAATAGGCATATCTTCGTGTAAAAGACACCTCGGATCAGCAGAACAAAGGAAATCCCCGAAGAAAAAAAGAGGAACCGAAATAATATGTGTGTAAAAAGATCAAATCTTTGAGCAAAACAGGCTCCGGGTACAAAATTAACCTACAACCCCCAACTAGCATTCAGTAATCCATGGAAATTCGTAATAATGATGGAAGAAATGGAAATCCCCGAGGAGGAAAAGAGATCAAATCTTGGAGCAGCAACCAAATCAGATCACTGGAAACCCCTCGAAAACCGAGCAAAAAGGCAAAAGGTCTGACCAATCGAGCAGGGACTCGGGAGGGGGGGAGGCTACCTGGATGGCGTTGACGATGAGGCCTGAGAGGAGGAAGAGGAGGCCGAGGGGGGCGGCGGCGGGGGCGTGGGGGCGGGGGCGCGCCTGGTGGGATTTTAGGGAATTTGGGGGCGCGGGGGGACGCGTTCTGGGGTTTCGGGGAAAAGGATGAAGAAACCTAGCTATAGTAGTTTTTCATCTCGCGCTGAATTTTACTTCGCTCTCTTTTGATCATATTTGCCGACACATAATCAGTCATAATATATTTACCGACAGACCATTTGACCCTAAACATGATATTTACCGACACATAATTAGTCCTTAATAAATATATAATTGCCGACAGACAATCGGACCCTGAAAGTATTATTGCCGACAGTTAGTCCGTCACTAAGTTTTAGCGACAGATAGTTGGTCGGTAATTATGCATTATTGTCGACTGATGTCTGATGCTAATTTGGTGTCATGGTGTAGTGTATACCTAGGGATGGCAATGGCCCCATTTCCCATTCCCTGTCTGGGAATTCACCTGTTAGGGGGCGGGGATGAGGTAGTTTATTCCCCCGCGGGACTGATAACGGAAAAAAATCATCCCCATCGGGGAAATCGGGTGCGGGAATGTTCCCACTCTCCCCATCCCTGTCCCCCATCCCGTTGCCTAACCCTAGATTCCACTCCCCGCACGGGCGCACTCCCCGTTGCCACTCCGTCCTCACCTCCGCTCGTGGTTAATTCGTCCCATTCCCTTGATTCCCATCCGCCCCTCCCCCCATTCTGCTGATTAATCTCCGTCTCCTCATCCTCGCCTCTACTCGCCCCCTCCGCCTCACCCTCTCCCTCTCCCCCTCCGAGGCTTTGACTCCCCCTCACCCTCACACCTTCTCCTCCGACTCCGCCTCGCCCCCTCTACCTTGCCCTCTCCCCTCTGTCTCACCCCCCTCCGATTCCCCTCGACCCTCGCCCTCTCCTGCTCTCCACCTCTCCCCCTCCGATTCGCCCTCTCCCCATTTGACTCCCTTGTCTTCTCATCACCCTTTCCCTTCCCCTTCGCGATCCGGTGTTGGTGGCACAGAGGCAAGCTGCGGCGCATGGCGGTGAAGCGGATTTTGGG